>CM069234.1:25921551-26031227 GCA_035582765.1 Acer negundo
GCCCACCATAGGCTTATGTTGCACCCTAATTTCCATCTAGTTTGTAAGACATCAAACCCTAATCCAACTCATAGATCTTTTATTCTTTTATTTTGACTAAATAAAAAAAAAAAGACTTTTTATTTGATTAAATAAATAAAACTAATTATTTATTTCCTTATCAAAACAAGTCTTTTAATTATACTTTTAGGAAATATATTTCCTGATTAGAAAAGATTTGTTTCTTTAATTAAACAATTAATTAATAAATTAATTAATTCTTATTTAATTAAAACAATGAAACAAAATAATATATTAGGTTAAACTAACCCTTGCCGCCCCACTTAGAGTAAATGGGCCAAAATATTATTTTCTTATTTCATTTAATCCATTGGACTTTAAATAAAAAGCCCACATGTGAACCAGACTCATTCTTACTAAAAGAAACAAGCCCACATATCTTTCATTAATATATTAATATAATTGAGCAGCCCATTACTAAAATAATGTGCAAATTATATTCTTAATATATTAAATGCAATTCTAGATGGACCCTTAAATTGGTCCGGTAGAATATATCAAGTGATCCATGCAAGTCCGTGTGGATTGGGGATCTTGGCGGGCCATCTAAATTTAAGCTTCAATAGACATAACCTAATCACAAACAACAAATGATTCACTTAGGTCCGATCCATTAATTTTAACTCATTCCACTAAAGAGCTAAAACTGAACTCTTAAATAAAGATAGAAAAGGAAGATGCTCCTCATTCATATCCTAGACAATCATATTGGAGATAGTGTATTCTCGTGATTAATATCAGTAATCGCCAAGAGTTCATAGACCACCTATAACTCTCCAAGTTACCATATTTACTCATATGACCACGTTTTGAACTTGGATATTTTGACTTGTCCAGAAGCCATGTTTTCAATAGACACTATCGAAAACGCAACGTTGAGATTTAATATCCAATTACCTCAAAACATCCATATGATGATATTATACTCTCATTTAATTAAATGGAGCCACGATGTCCATATCTATAAATGAAGTTCTCTATCGATTAACAAATGAATATCACAAAACTATCGAGGATAGACTATGCGATATAATCGTACTCATTGATAACTCAAATGATATCATTTGCAGCCTGGAATTATAGAGAAGGAAGCTGCTCCTACCTCTTATCCCACAGCTGATGTTTCCTCGGTATTGGGGTTAGGAGATGCTTCCCACGACGAGGTGGTATCCCGGTTCAAAGCATCCTGCCCTGGAGGGAGCTTAATGAACATGGCGAAGCTTCCTACAGAAATTTTGGCGGCCAAATGGGCTTCTGTATTGGCCGAGGTAGCATTATACTTTTCTTCTTGTTATTCTCCTTTCTTTTTTACAGGTACAGGCTCTTCTTCTTCTTGCAAGGTTTTAAATTTTCTTTGGCCATGGAGAAACAGCTACTGACTTTGAAGGAAGCCTACATAGGGCTTCAGGCCAAGCTGGAGGATAACCAGCAGGAGTTGGCTCAAGCCCAGCAGAGCATGGCCCCTTTACTCCAGGCTACTAAGGCATCTAAAGATGGTAGGCAGGCCACCATGGTGAATGCCCAATGCTATCTACGCTGCCTGGATACCGAGACAGTCTGGTCCTTACGACCACGTGAGGAAAAGGAATGCCTGAAGAGGGAGAAAAAGCTGTTGCAGGATGAAAACCGTCTTTTAAGGGAGACAATGCAAAATTTAGAGGCTCAAGAAGGTCCTTCCTTTGAAAATGGTATTTCACTGCCTGCTATGAGGAGGCCACGGCTTTGCCTTCTCCATTTGATCTTCAGGCGGCCTTGAACTAGGATCGAGAACAAATCATGGCGAAGGCTACCAAGCTTGCGGGTAAGGATCAGGCTTAGGAAGATTCTCCATATGATGATGCATATCCAAGCCGGAGGTCTAGCCTTCCTGTTGGTACTCAGACTGACCCTTCCTCTACTCAGGAAGGACAAACACAGGACCTCATGCCTTCTTTAGAAGTTATTCTAGTGGAGGAGGAAGAAGAAGATGCAGCTGGAACCGGGGTTCTAGAAGTTGAGGCAGACAAGAGTGGTTTGGCAGCCGAGGGAGAGGAGAATACTTCAGCTGGATCTATGGTTCCAGTAGTAGAGGAGATCCAGCCTGATACTGCAGCTGAGGTGTCCAAGGAAGGAGTAGCCAATCAGGGAGAAAAATTGGAGGAGAAGGAGGACGTCTGACTTGTCTTTCATTTATTATATTTTTTGTAGCCTTTAAGAGGGAGTTAGGCACTCCATCAGTTTAATAAAAGATTTTTATTTTTCGGAACAAATCATATCTTGATTGCTTTTCTGATTTAGAAAATGGTTAATTTAGAAAAATCTAGACTCAGAAAAAATCTAGACTTAGAAGAAATCTTGACTTAGGAGAAATCTTAGGAGAAATTCAGGCACTTTCATATTTGTAAATAAAATGGAACTAGATTTGGAGACCTGCTCCTTGATCGGGATACTTGATAGCCATATAACAATCTTGTATCTTGTCGTTGTAAACATCAATTAGATCTAGTAGGCGAACACGTCCCTTTCTTTAGTGGGTTTTTAATGAGTATGTAGCAGTTTGAGGTTCTGGATATCCTGATTGATAATCAAACCTACTTCAGCTATAAGAGTCTTTGGAAGAAGCAAGCCAACAGGTATTCTGGTAAGGTATCCTGCTTCTACTGAGATTCTGTCCTAATAGGCAACTTAGATTGCTTTAGTATCAGGCTTCTCGGAGGTGGGTATACCCCGACCGAGGTAACTTGAAAGCCTTAATGTTATTTCTTCTTGGAGAGATGGAGAAGTGGGTATCCCGAAAAGGTATCCCGATCCTTCTGATGGTCTATCCTGGTAGGCAACTTAGGCCACTTTAGCACCAGGCTTCCTAGCAGAGGGTATACCCTGGCCAAGGCAGTAGAAGCGCCTTGAGGCTATTTCCTGGTCTTGAGGATGCGGCGGGCAACTAAGGCCGTGAGTCCGGATCATTAATCTGGAGTATCAGATCCTTCTTGGAGGAGGGTATACCCCGACTAAGGCAACAGGAGCGCCCTAAGGCTATTTCCTGGTCTTGAGGATACGGCGGGCAACTAAGGCCACGAGTCCGGGTCCTTAGTTTGATATGTCAGAATCTTCTTGGAGGAAGGTATTCCCCGACCAAGGCAGCAGGAGCACCATAAGGCTATTTCCTGGTCTTGAGGCGAATCAGTAATGGTGAAAATTATCAGTCCTGGTAGGCAACTTAAGCCACTTTAGCACTAGGCTTCTCAGAGGAGGGTATACCCCGACCAAGGCGGCAAGAAGAATTATGTAAGGGAGATTGCAGAATGATCATTGGAGAATCATGTAGGAGAGATAACTGACTTTATTGAATTTTTTCAAATAATACAATGTAAAATCGGGGTGTGTATTCCAGCCGATATAGATTGGATTCCTAAGGTGATCGGCATTCCATGTGTGATCCATGGGGTATCCATCCAGGTCTTCCAGATTATAAGCGCCGCCCCAGAGCATTGCTTTAATCAGGTAGGGGCCTTCTTAGTTAGGGGCTAGTACCCCGTCAGACCTTTTCTGTGTGCTCTGGGTTACCTTTCTAAGGACCGAGTCTCCTTCTTTGAAATGGTGGATCTTCACTCTCTTGTTGAAGTGTCGGGCTATCTTACTCTGGTACACTGTTACTCTTTCGGCGATCTTGATTTGTTTCTCCTCGAATAGGTCTAGATTGGCTCTTAACTTAGCCTCATTATCTTCTGGCTCATAGTTTTAAATCCGGAATGAGATAAGCTTGTGTTCGATAGGCAAGAATGCTTCAGTTCCGAATACCAATGAGTAAGGGGATTCCCCTGTTGTAGTTTTCCTGGTGGTCCTGTATGCCTATAGTACATTAGGTAATTCGTCAACCTATAATCACTTCTTCTGTTGGAGCTTTTTCTTTACGAGATTCTTAATTGTCTTGTTGGTAGCTTCTACCAACCCATTAGTCTGAAGGTGTGCCATTGATGCAAATCGGAGATCAATGTTTCGATCTTCACATAATTCTCTGAAGTTGGCATTATCAAATTGCTTCCCAGGTCAGTTATGATGGCCATTAGGGTACCGAAGAGGCAAACGATATTCTCTTTGACAAAACTGATAGTCTTTTCTTTAGGTATCCTGATAAGTGCATTAGCTTCCACCCAACGGGTGAAGTAGTCTATTGCTACTACTGCATGTTTGGCCTGGCCGGGTGCAGTAGGGAGCAGGCAGATTAGATCCAGTCCCTATATAGCAAAGGAGTAAGGTGTACTCATCGAGGAGAGCTTTTTCAGGGGGAGGTGATGGAGGTTTGATGTCTTCTGGCAAGCATCGCATGATTGTGCGAACTGTTTTGCATCTTGATGTATAGTTGGCCAAAAATAGCCCATTCTAATTATCTAGTAGGCTAGTGTCTCGCCTGCTGCATGGTTACCACAGTCTCCTGAATGTACCTCGTTAAGTGCCCAGGTAACATCGTCTGGGTGAAAGCATCTAAGTAAGGGGAGGGATTTCCATTTGTGGTAAAAGTATCCATCTATAAGGCAGTACCGGGTAGCGATTCTCTTCAGCTTGCACGCTTGATCTGGATCTGAGGGGAGGGTGTCACTTTGGAGGTAGTCCGCTATTAGATCCATCCAACAAGGGAGTTGGTTGACTGGTAGGATCTCTACCCCCCTGGCTATGCTGGAACAGGGTATTAGTTGGAGGGGCACCCCTCTTGGCAATGTATGACCCTCGCCTACTGCGATCTTGGCTAGAACATCTGCCCGGTTATTTTCTCTCGGGGTATCTGTTTCATCCTCATAACTTTGAATCCCGATATAGCTTCTCAGACTTTAGCCAGATACGCTACCATATTGTCACCTTTTGCCTGGTACAACCTCAACACCTAGTTGACCACTAATTGGGAATCACTCTTGACTAGGAGGAAATCGGCCCCTAAGGCTTTAGCTACTCTTATTCCTGCTAGTAAGGTTTATATTCTGCTTCATTATTAGTAGCCCTAAATCCAAACCTGAAGCAGTGACTGCATTCAACCCCTTCTAGGCCTATCACGACTGTTCCTGCTCCGCATCCAGATTGACTTGATGCCCCATCTGTGTATAAAATCCAGATCTTATGTCTTTAGGCCAATTCAGATCGGTTTGATTCGGACTGGGGTCGGGCTTAGTAATTGGGTCCGGATTTATGCTAAACTCTATCACGAAGTCGACTAAGGCCTGTGCTTTAATCATGGACCTTGACTTGTATTTGATGTCAAATTGGGTGAGCTCTAGGGCCCATAGAACCAACCTGCCTGATACATCCGGCTTTTGGAGGAATTGTCGTAAGGGCTAATCAGTGACTACCACAATAGCGTGTGCCTAAAAATAGGGTCAGAGCTTTCTGGTTGTAATTACTAAGGTATAGACGAGTTTTTCTAAGAGGGTATAATTTTTATCAGAATTGGTGAAAGCATGGCTCACATAGTACACTGGTCTCTGTATTTCGTCACTACATTCTTTCACTAAGGCCCCACTAATGGCAGCCTCTGAGACGACTAGGTAAAGTCGGAGCTCTTCTCTCGTGAGGGGCTTGACCAGTAAAGGGGGACTGGCCAAGTATTCCTTCAAGGCTTGGAAAGCCAACTCACTTTGTTCATCCCATTTTAGCTTATTTCCCTGCTTGATAATCTTGTAGAATGGGAGGCACTTATCGGTGGAGCGGGATATAAATCGGTTTAATGCTGCTATTCGGCCTGCCAATCCCTGTGCCTGCTTGAGTGTTGTGGGGGAATTGAGGTCTAGTATGGCCTTGATCTTCTCGGGATTAGCCTCGATTCCCCTTTCATGTACCATAAACCCCAGGAATTTTCCTGCTGCTACCCCGAAAGCACACTTTGTGAGGTTCAGTATCATCTGGTTCTTCCTAATTACCTGAAAAGTTTGGCCTAAATCTTCTGGGTGTTGCCCGGCCTCCAAAGATTTTGTAATCATGTTGCCTATGTATACCTCCATGGATCTTCCTATCTTCTGCTTGAACAATTTATTCACCATAAGTTGGTATGTAGCACCTACATTTTTAAGTCCGGATGGCATTACATTATAGCAGTAGAGGTCTTACCCTGTGATGAAGCTGGTCTTGTCTTAATCTGAGGGATGTATCATGATCTGATTGTATCCCGAGAAGGCATCCATAAAGCTTAGAAGCTTGTTTCCCACGGTAGAGTCGATGAGCTGGTCGATCTTAGGTAGCGGGAAGCTATCTTTGGGGTAAGCCCGGTTGAGATCGATGTAGTCCACACACATTCGCCATTTTCAGTTAGATTTGGTTACCATGACCATATTGGCGATCCATTCGGGATATCGGGATTCCCTGATGAACCCAGCCTTTAGGAGTTTATCCACTTCTTCCTTAACTGCAGCATTCCATTCGGCAGTGAAGTGTCTTTGTTTCTGTTTCACTGGTTTGATGGTTGCATCTATTGCCAGCCTATGAGTGGCCAAGCTAAGAGGAATGCCGGGTATTTCTTCATGGGTCTAAGCAAAAATATCGATGTGTTCTCTAAGGAGCTTTATCAAGTCTTCCTTGACTTCAGGATCCAACCCCCCCTCCGACTTTCACCACCTTAGTGAGATCTTCTCCCCTGATGGGTATTTTTTCTAATTGATCTGCGGGACGACCACTGGTCCAACCCCACTCTTCATCCTCCAGCTCTTCTATGTTTATGTCTGGTACCTCTCCTTCTTCCATGTCATAATGACATTGTTCTGGCATATCAGGGTTTACTTCATTGGGAACGTGTGTGCACTGTCTGGCAAGCGCGGCAGGATTGGTGAATACCACATAGCAATTGCGCGTTGCCTGTTGGTCCCCTCTAACTTCTCCCACTTCTGTTACCACTGGAAACTTCAAGACGTTGTGATAGATGGATAGTACCCCCCTAATCCCTGAAAGGAAGGGCCTACCCAAAATGGTATTGTAAGCAGATGGGGTATCCACCACGATGAACTCCGTCATCACGTTCTGTTGAAGTGGAGCTTCTTCGACTATCACCGATAGGATTTTGGATCCCATGGGCATTACAGAGTCCCTTGTGAAACCATACAAAAGCGAGGTGCAGCTGTTGTAGTAGGAATTCTTCAAGTTAAGTTGCTCATAAGCTCCCTTAAATAGAATGTCGACGTTGCTTCCTGTATCAATCAAGACACGATGAACCCAGCAGTTAGCAATCTGTACCAAGATTACAATGGGATCGTTATATGGTTGGACTGTATTGTAGACATCATCCTCTGTGAAGACAATCTTGGTAGTGAGGGATGGATCTCGGGATCCACTGCTGACTTTAAATATCTCATAACCTGTGTTAAGTTTGGGAATCTTTCTTGCGTGGTTCTTCTTAGAATTGTTGGAAGTTCCAGCCAAGGTGGAGCCTCCACTAATGGTATGAATCACTTGGATCTGCTGCATCATATCCTTCTCCCCATCCCTCATTCTATCTGTCGCCCCATGTATCCCGCTTTGTACCCATTTCCCCTCCTTGATGCTATCCCGTACCTATTGCAGAAATTCTGTCAACAGGCCCCCCTTACTAGCCCTTCGATCTGATTGTGGAGGCTATAGCATTTTGAGGTGTTATGTCCAACATCCTAGTGGAAATCATAAAACTTGTACTAATTCCTCCTATCAGTTGGGACTTTCATGGGACTCTGCTTCCTGAGTAGGCCTTTGTCCCGGATGGTGAGGTAGATGGTTTCTCTTGAAGCATTGAGAGGGGTGTAATAATTGTATACATCTTCCTCCCTTGCTACCCGAGCAACTTCTTTCAGAGGGGCCGCCTTGGGAGGCGATCTCCTGAGAGGGGATCTTCTAGTAGGGTACCTTTCCTGGTACAAGGGAGTAGAAGACGGCCTGTAGGTTGACCTATTTGGGGGTTGATTTTGGAATTTCTTGACTGGTACAGGCTTTGGAGTCTCCTTCCTAGGATGCGGGGCCAGCCGGGCTTCATCATGTTTAACCTTGATCCGGAGTTGCTCTTCTATGTCTACCTGTTCTAAAGCTCGATTGTAGGCTTCCTGGTAAGTTTTTGGTGGATGCTTGGCAAAAGAGCGGAATAGTCTGCCAGCCCACAAGTTTCTTCAAAAATTAGCCAAGGTTTCTTTTTCGTCGAATACTCCCATCTATATCACTTCCTTATGGAATTTCTCCACATAAGACCTCAATGTTTCACCCCACTCCTAGGTCACATATTGAAGCAAAATAGGGTCCTTAGGACGAGGCTTGATTCCCTGAAACTGGGCACAGAAAGCTGTGGTGAGTTTAGAAAAGAATCCACACTACCTAGTGGCAATTTCCTGAACCATGTTTTGGCACAGTCAGTCATGGTCGAGGGGAACATCCTGCACATGGCTGACCGTGTTGCATTCTGGACTTCCATTTGGTGGACAAGGCTTTCTAGGTTACAGATTGGATCCTCTGTTCCGGAATACTTTTCGGAAGGCATCCTGAATTTGGGGGGAATCCCCGCCTCCCTGATTCTTTTGGAGAATAGTGCATTCATCTCTCCTAGGGGGTTCTTCCGGATTCCTTGGTGCTTTCCTTTTTTTTTTAATTCCTTCAATTCCTTAGCCATTTTGGCCATCTGATCTTCTAGGCGCTAAGATTTAGTGTTTTCGGATCAGGCCACCAAGCCCTCTTCATCCGAGGTCTCTGAATCAACAACCATTTCCTTCCGTTTAGCTTTCTGGTGCCTACTCCTAGGGCTTTTTTAGGATCTGGCACTTCCTTCTAAGTCTGACTATGGATCTTTATTCTCTCCCATTGGTCTTGCCAGGGGTTGGACTCTCATTGGTGGAATCTTAATCACAGATTTTACCAATCGGGGTCTGAGATTAACCTGGCGAACCGGGGCTGGTGGAGATAGTCCCAGTCAGTCAAATACTAGTACTCGGATACTTTGGCCGATGTCTCCTGTAGTCCCGGCTGCTTCAAAAGGGATTCTTTGAGCTATCATTCTAAGTCGAATGGCTTCTACGTAGGTAGCAGCTTGTTGCTCTAGAATATCCCGATTAATCTCTTACTCGATCGGATCTCGAGGTAAAGGGCATGCGGCTGTGACAGTAGGAGGTATTGATGCCGGATTGTCATTCCTAGATCCTCTACCTCGTCTTTGATCTCTTTCGGTGGAAGCGAGTGACAAGGGTCCCGATCCAGCCGGATGGGCCTGAGAGGATTGCAATCTCATCTTTCTGCTTCGCCGGATAGAACTAAGATAGCTTTCCTATAAATGTTGGGAAGGTAGGTTCCCACAGACGATGCCAAAAGTGTTAATGGAAAATTATCACTGAGGTGAATCTCCAAATAACAACTTTAAGGACCGAGATCGGGATAGATCCCGGTCGGAAGGGTATCACGTAGTTCGATACCAACAAGAATTATGTCAAACCAAACTAAAAAATCATATAAGAAAAGATTAATATATATGATTTTATTGATAACAACATGGATACTTCTGATGAAATTAAGGCTACGATCGTATATGGCGGTATTCAAGGTTTCTGTTAGGTGATGGAGATGGCATGCTCATGTCTATCGATAAGTAGAAAAAAAAAAACTGCAAGTGTAGGGTTTTGGGAGGCCAATTTTTTCCGTCCCTTTTCTGGAGAGTATAGTGTCGTATATATAGGTCCCGTTGCTTGCCGTGCACTCCTATAATTTTGGTCTAGAGTTTGGCGATCACAGGACTTTTTTTCCTTCTAGAAGACAACCTCGTAGGAGCTTTAATTATCCAAATCCATTCATTCCTTTCGAAGAGGATTCTAATATAAATGGACTCCTTATTCGAATGAAATTCTTAAGTGGCGGGAAGGAGTCTATCTTTTTATCGGGAGATGAACAACCGCATCTCATTCCCCTATCTTTAGAGCTTTAAGACCTGTCTGTCTGAACATATGGATATATAATTCTGTGAGTATTCTTCTTTCTAGGAGTAAAAATGTGTTTCTTCCTTATATCCGAGTGGAAAATTCTTCTTTGGTCCTTTGCCATTTTTGGTGGTTAACAACTTGATTTAACAACATTAAATACGGGGAAACGCCCGAGAATCAAGCATAAGGAGAAGGGAATGAGGGCCAAAATCATACCAATTTTGGCTTGATCAAATACCCCCAAACCTATCTTTTGCTAGTCCTCAAGCAAAACAATCAAAAATCAACCCCAAAGAAAAACATCAATATTTCAAAGATTTTTCATTCAAATATGCGAAACCAAAATAAGAGATAAAAAACGTTGATGCACTAGTAAGGACTTGTACATGTAAACAAATGTTAAGTAAAGATTAAGAGCATGCAACTGTAGATATGATTGTACGCAATGCGACCTTACATTCAACATGCCTAAGCTCCAAAGCAAAGATGCTATTAGGTTTAGAATGTAATTCATCTCGATAACTACTCCTTACCGGATTCTCTCTTTCCTTCCCTTGAGATTCCTAGATTTCACTCAAAATCATATGCAATATGAATTTATGTCATGGATATCTAATTGATTGCACATGATGACATTTAAAACGCAATTTCTGAAAAGTAAGTCTCATGAATGGAATTGCAAACCATGAATCGGAAAGAACATGTATCAACCAAAATTTACAAAATGGACATTCCTAAAGATCACAAAGGTCTTTCTTTTGGTTGTAATAGGGCTTTAGGTGAATGGTGAGACAAAGAATGGGAAAATGGATAACAAAGGACTCAATGATTATACTAAGGCATACATTATAATTATGAGTTCAATTTGCTTCTCACATATAATTCACATATAAGGCATCCAATCTTGCACTTTCAATTTATTTGAACATGCTACTATAATCTTTTCATTTGAGTAGCTCATACCACTTTCAATTCTCTCTTTAGGCCAATTGTGCCTAAATCTTGTTTCTCTTTTCCTCATTTTCTTTTCCTTTTTTTTTATTTTTTTTAATTTTCTTTTTCTTTTGCTTTTCATTTTCTTTTCAAGTTTTCTTGATTTGCACAACTTTTTGCACACATTTACATGCCTAGGTACACACTTATACGCATTCAAGTATAAGATCTTACATTGATTTCCTAAGCCTTAGTAAATTATTTGGTCAATATAAGTCAATTATGTAGGCTATAAGGTTCATGTAGATGTGGTTCATGAATGAAAATTTTAAAACGAGTTTGGCTTCAAAAGGGCTTGGGAGCACACACATTAGATGGGTTGGAAGTATTTAGGCCAATTTAGTGGTGTTTTCACATGCATTGCCTAAAATCATTTCTAAAGGTTTGTCCACTAAGCAAATTAAAGCATCCACAAGCAATCCATTATATTCTATGATAAGCAATATTTAGAGCAAAAGAGACTTATACATGCTTGAATGAGTGTTTGAGAGTGAGTGTTTAAAGAGTGAATATTTGCAAACTCAAAATACGCTTTTGAAGGCCGTGTTTGTGATCCTTACAGGAATCTCCACTATTAATTCCTTTCCTTCGAGCAAAATTGATAATTCACTCTAACATTTTGAAAAAACGATTAATGCATTTTGTTCAATGACACCCTAAATGGCATGACATTAATCTAAACCAAACAATGGCAAAGATGCCTAATTCCTCATTACTCATGTAAAGATCAATCTCTACAAGCAAGGTATACTAAAAAATGGCATTATCTCAAGAATTTGAAAATTTTGGTTAAAATTTTAAAACCAAGCAAAGTGTTGTTGCGTAAATGTACCCCCAAACATAAATTGGACATTGTCCTCAATGTTCATGGGAGGTAAATATTTGGTAAAAACACAACCCAAAAATTTTCAAGCAAAGAATTCATATATCAACAAAAATATGCAATGTCTATCAAAAAGTTGGCAAAATGCCATCTCTTTCTCATATGCACAATTCCTCCACAAAAATATTCAATTATGAAAAACATATCCACAAAACTCCATTCAATAAAAAAAAAATCATAAATTAAGCACATTCATCGTAAATTCTCTACCAAAATCCAAATGACACCTTTATTCTAAGCAAAAGTGAAACAAGAGCAAAAATATAGATTATAAATAACCGAAATGAAAAATAGTATTGAAATGGAAAGCAAAGAAATATCCACAAATAATACTAAAAACAACTAAAAGTGCTCAAAACAAATATCCAAGTCCAAATGCATGATGCACATGAGATAGTCAAAATGGTGGCAACTAATCCAAATCCTCCTCGTCCTGTGCAGACTCAACTATACTCTTCCCTTTCAAGTCTTTCCGCCCTGCCTCTCTAGCCTCTCTACGGGCTCACGCCTCTACCAATCTGAAATTCTCTTAAGCAATATAGTGTATATTATACCTAGAGGAGGGTGAATAGGTATAGGACCAATTTCTTCCAAATTCAAATTTTACGGAATACAAGAATGAAATGCACACTTGATGTGTCTAAACAAATGAATTGTTATAGTCAACACTTGCGGAATATCAATATACAAGTGATACAATCAATACAACATATGGAAGATAAGGAAACATATAAACAAAAATTGACACATTTATTTTTACGTGGTAAACCTCCGAAGAGGAAAGGTCCACGGTTGATACCACAACCACCAGCAAAGTAATCCACTATATGAAAAGGACTTACACATTCAAGGCTATCAACAAACGATATCCACCCTAAGCTATCAACTCCTAATCTACCCTCAAGGCCTAGTGAACTACCTAGCCTACTCCATATCCAAGGTGTGTCCTACACCTCTAGAGAGCAACTCCCTATCCAAGGCTCTCAAGCCTCTAGGAAGATTTCCTTGCTTAGCTATCTAGATCACAATGATCCTACTCAGGCTTCCCTAGCTCAACCATCCGGAGTATCACACTCCTAGCTAAGACTTTTGCATGATTATTCGGACCACATGTCCTAGTCAAGTCTTCTTGCTCTAATCAAAGCTTCACTCACTTTGAAAGAGACTTCAACCTGTCCACAAGGCAATGATCTAAGTGATGCAAATGATGCAAGCACAATCAAATAAAGCAAGATGATCAATCAAGCTCTATGAACATGTTCAATGATAATCTAGAATATGCTTTCAACAAACAATCACAAATGTATCTAGAAATCAAGACATGTGAATCAATAAGAACAAGATATGAATATTCAATATATCACACAAAATCTTAGTTCTTAGATGATGAAATTTAACATAGAAAATAACATGAGGCACATCATATACAACATTTTTAGAATCATTTTCAAGATTAGTCAAGTTTAGCTAAATATGTTCAATTGAGATCACAAGGCTAAAACTCAACAATCAATAGATCAACCACCCTTAGAATATGATCTAACAACATTCTAAACATATATCATCTATCAATTAGGAAGATTAAAAGAGATGATCATAAGATGAAGTGAGAAGAAGAAGTTTCACATACAAAAGTTGAATCAAAGACTGAAATCAGCTCACTGCAAAAAATCATGAACTCAAATGACTCTAAAAAATGTTTCGGGTTTGTAGCTCTCGTCAAGAACAAAAAAATTAGTTGTTGGATCACTCAATTTTGAGTTCGTATGAGAGAGTGATGATCAAAATAAGAAATCAAAAATCATGATGAAATTATGCACTTTTTCTTTTTAAATTTTTCTTCGTATAATGAATGGGAGGGAATAAAGAGCATTTAAAAGAGAGAATTAGGGAAAAACAGACAGCCAATCAAGACATGCCACCTCAGCTCCACATGTGGACTGTGTTAGGATTATGCTCAATAGCAATAGTGTAATGTTGTAATTAACAATCTTTTTCATATTAATAAAGTGATTTCTGGTTTAACAAATCGTATAGCATTTATAGTTTGTATTATAATTGTCAAAGTAAATAATCATAAGGTCTAAAGACTATGGGAAAAGAAGAATTGTTTGTACATCTGGATATGTATGTGGTAGACACAATTCTTTAGTTAGTCTTGAATATTGTTCACAACTTAAGTTAAAGGTTGGGCACCTTTATCTTGTTAAAGTTGTAGAATTCTTTTGCTAGCATTTGAGTGGGATCAAATGAGATATGATGAGTCTAAAATCATCGGAGTGTCTTCGAGCAAAAGGATCTAGTGCACTGGGTGCATTGAACTGGATCACAATGAAAAGCTTTATCTAGAACCGTCAATAGATAATAGTCTTTTCATTATCAGGACAATCGGAGAGTTTATCTTAATCCTGAGATAAATGATGGACTTATGGCTGCAAGTGATATCATTTGAGTTATCAATGAGTACGATTATATCGCATAGTCTATCCTCATAGTTTGGTGATATTCATTTGTTAATCGATAGAGGACTTCATTTATAGATATGGACATCGTGGCTCCATTTAATTAAATGAGAGTATAATATCATCATATGGATGTTTCGAGGTAATTGGATATTAAATCTCAACGTTGAGTTTTCAATAGTGTCTATTGAAAACATGGCTTCTGGACAAGTCAAAATATCCAAGTTCAAAACGTGGTCATATGAGTAAATATGGTAACTTGGAGAGTTATAGGCGGTCTATGAACTCTTGGCGATTACCGATATTAATCACGAGGATACACTATCTCCAATATGATTGTCTAGGGTATGAACGAGGAGCATCTTCCTTTTCTATCTTTATTTAAGAGTTCAGTTTTAGCTCTTTAGTGGAATGAGTTAAAATTAATGGATCGGACCTAAGTGAATCATTTGTTGATTGTGATTAGGTTATGTCTATTGAAGCTTAAATTTAGATGGCCCGCCAAGATCCCCAATCCACACGGACTTGCATGGATCACTTGATATATTCTACCTGACCAATTTAAGGGTCCATCTAGAATTGTATTTAATATATTAAGAATATAATTTGCACATTATTTAAGTAATGGGCTGCTCAATTATATTAATATATTAATGAAAGACATGTGGGCTTGTTTCTTTTAGTAAGAATGGGTCTGGTTCACATGTGGGCTTTTTTATTTAAAGTCCAATGGATTAAATGAAATAGGAAAATAATATTAGGCCCATCTTATATATAAGTGGGGCTGCTAGGTTAAAGTTTTGACCTAAAAATATTATTTTGTTTCATTTGTTTTAATTAAATAAGAATTAATTGATTTATTGATTAATTGTTTAATTAAAGAAACAAATCTTTCCTAAAAGTAAAAGACTTGTTTGATAAGTAAATAAATAAATTAGTATTATTTATTTAATCAAATAAGGAGTCTTTTTTTTATTTAGTCAAATAAAAGAATAAAAATAAAAGAGTCAGATTAGGGTTTGAAGTCTATAAAGTTAAAAAGAATTAGGGTTGAATTTCAGTCACCCTATATAAGTGACATGATGAAATTCGGCCAACCCTAAATTAGATACTACATAGAATTCGGCAACCCTAAAGGAAAAAGAAGAAAAATTCGGCCAACCTATATATATGTTCTTATAGGGTTCGGCCACATCAATTAATTGGTGCTTCAGTTTTTATTTTCTTTCTTCTTCTTCTTAATTCTAAGAGAGTTTTTATTCTAGAGAGACAAAAAGGAGTGAAAAATTATTCTTTGATAGTATACAATTGCTTAAACATCAATAAGCTTGTGTATACGATATCGATCTAGGTTCACGCGAGTTTCGATCATAAGATTGTGAACTCAAAAGTGACCGGAATAATTTTGACATTCTTTTGATTGTTTTGTGACTAACAAAGAAAAGAAAGTATTTGCTTGGTCCATTCACAGGTTTGCAATTCAAAGGAAAGGGAGACCACGCTCCTAGGTGATCCATGTTCGTGCTCGGATTGAAGGTCTTGCGGATTACCATCGACGTAAGTCAATCGGATCACGCGACAAGAGGTAATTTACTTTTGTTGATATATATGCATGTTTATTGATTAAAAGGGTTTAAGGTTCACAAAGGAAAATTTTTAAAAGTCACTAAATCGTCTTTAGTATCGCTTCCGCTGCGTGTAACACTTTTATTTGTTTATTTTTTCCCTACAATTGGTATCAGAGCCTGGTTTGAACCCTTTTAATTAATTAACGTATATATACGTGGATCTATTTCTTTTTATTGTGATTATGCATGTTTAGAAAGAGATGGCACTCTAGGTATTCAAATATATAATTACATGTGATGTATGGAATTATATATATTTTATGTGGTTTGTTATTGCTCGATTTTGGCCCTAGATTTTCAATGTAATTTTTGTTTCGGAGTTGTAACAAGAAGGGTGGTCTATTATCGCCATAATTCCTTCTTGGTAGATTGCTAGTTTTTATTCTTTTTATATGTGCAGTATTTTTTTAGGGTTACTGCAGTTTTTTTTTATTTATTTTTAGTATATGCAGTTTTTGGTTTGTAAAAATACTGCAGTGAATAAAAAAAAAAAAAATTAATACTGCAGTATTTATTATATATATACTGCCGTAATATATTTAGGTCTTGGAGATTCGAAGACACGAAGCAAAACGAAGCAACCGGAACCAAGTACGAGCACCGTGCGCATCCTAGGAGTGGATTGGGCTGCGCATGACAAGCCCAAACTTTGGTGGGCTGCGCATGGCAGCCTTGTGTGGCCTTATGGGCTGCGCAAGGCAGCCCCTTTGTGGGGTTGTGGGCTGCGCACGCCCATGGGAGAAGGCCGAAGGATGAGCGTATGGTTGATGGGCCACCCAAAGATCTTGTATTCCTGACAAATTGTAATTTACTTGTTTTTCTAGGATGGGCCAAAATTGTTGCTATTTAATTTATGCTTAAATATTACAATATTTGTTATTGTATGATAACATGACATATAGAATAGGAGTGCCACGCATATATCTCTTTTGGTATGAACATGCATTGAATGATTTAGGTATCTAAATTGGCATCTAGATAACTCGGTAAATCATTCTATGGGATTTAATCACACACCTTAAATAATTGAGTGGGAGAAGGTGTTTTGGTAACACCTATGGCCTCCAAGGTTAGCTGAGCTTTATTATTTATTGGTAATCCCCCCAAGGGGCGTCCATGAATGGAATTTAGCAACATACTTCCTTACAAGGATAGACTAGACAATGGACTCAAACGAGATCTACTCCCCAAGGAGGGATTTTCGTGAGAAAAAATTGAGGGTCGATATCTTGGTAACACACTCAATGTAATTTTATTGATATCCTCCCAAGAGTTCTTGTCAGTAAAATTGCAAGGCTAAAATTGAAAACGCTGGTTGTTATGTTAACAATTAGGTGGGACCTAGTCTAACTAATAAATGGTGCGAACTCCCAAAGAAGGCGTAACATTTATGGGTGTTAGATCACCGTTGAATTTTATGATTGAGTTATTTATTTAATTCAAGATAAATATTTAAAAGTGCTTTATCATGATTATTTACTTATATATGTTTTGTTTTATTCAGAAATCATGACCCCATCACTTATGAACATCCTGAAAGATAACACTTTAACTGGAGATAATTATGTCACATGGAAAAGGAAAATTGGGTTGTTACTGCAAAGTGAAAAACATAAGTTTGTTCTAACTACTCCTAAACCACCTGCTCCTAATAACGAATCTAGCATAATGTGTAGAGATGAGTATGAGCAGTGGAAGACTTCAGATGATATGGCAAAATGTTACATTATGGCCAATATCTCCGACGTGTTGCAACAGCAGCATGAAGGAATGGAGTCCGCTGCTGATATAATGATGTCTCTAGAGGAGATGTTTGCTATGAAGTCTAGGACGACTAAGAGAGAGGCAGTGACTGCTTTTATGAATCTTAGGATGAAACCTGGACAGGCTGTGAAAGATCACATGATGAAAGTCATAGCACATCTCAACATTGCCGAACTGCATGGCGCTGAGATAGATGGTGATACAAAGATTGATATGGTTGTCAATTCATTGTCAGATTCCTTTGATCAGTTCAAATTGGACTACACTTTGAACAAAAAGGAATACACCTTACAAGGCCCGATGCAAGATGTTCAAAGTGCTGAAAAGATCCTTGTGAAAGGCAAAGGTCAAGAGATTCATATGGTTGGTAAAGTTGCTACTGTTAAGGCCCGTCAAAAGGTCAAGAAACAACAGAAGAAAAAGCAACTTGGGCCTATCAAGAAGGAGACCAAGAAAGTAACCAAGATCAAAGGGAAATGCTTCCTTTGTGGTGAAAAGGGACATTGGAAGAGAAATTGCCCAAAGTCCCAGAACAAGAAGGAAGAAGGTAATTTGAATTATCTAGAAACATGTTTTTTGGCTGATTCTACAGATTCTTGGATCATAGACTCAGGAGCCACTAATCATGTTTGTTATTCCTTGCAGGGGTTCCAAGAAAGGAGAAAGCTGAGTAAGAATGAAATCAATTTGCGCTTGGGCAACGGAACGTTAGTGTCTGCAAGTGCAGTGGGAGATATTAGAGTTTATTTGGATTCTAGAAGGCATTTAGATTTAATAGACGTTTATTATGTACCTCATTTCAAGAGGAATTTAATTTCAGTTTCTTGTTTGAATAAATTTGGATATTCGGTTACTTTTAATAAAGTTTTTATTATTAGTAAGAATGACAAAATTATTTGCCAAGGTACATTGGAAAACGGTCTATACTTTTTGCATAGAAATATCTCTCACTCGTTAGACACAGAAATAACGGAACCTAATCATAAAAGAGTAAAATTATCAACAGATGAAACCTACCTTTGGCATTTACGCTTAGGTCATATTAACCTTAATAGGATTAAAAGATTGGTAAGTGACGGACCTTTAAGTGACTTAAAGGTTGATGATCTACCAACTTGTGAATCTTGTTTGGAAGGTAAATGACCAAAAGGACGTTCTCTGCCAAAGGTGCAAGAGCCACTGAATGTTTAGGATTGATACACACCGATGTATGTGGACCTATGAGCATTCAAGCTAGAGGTGGATATGAGTACTTCATCACCTTCACGGATGATTACTCAAGATTTGGTTATGTGTATCTCATGAGACATAAGTCGTATGCTTTTGACACGTCTGTACGCCATTCAAAGTCAAGTTGAAAATCACCCAGAACAATAGACAAAAATCTCGTATCCGATCGTGCCGAGAATATTCATTCAAAGTAGTTTCAGCAATATCTTATTGATAATGGGATAGTTTCTCAGTTTTCTGCACCAGGTACACCTCAACAGAATGGGGTAGCAGAAAGGAGAAATAGAACTCTTTGGATATGGTTAGGTCTATGTTGAGTTATTCAACGCTTCCTATTTCTTTTTTGGGATATGCTTTACAAACTGCTATATACATTCTAAACGATGTACCATCTAAGTCTGTTCCTAAAACACCGCATGAGTTGTGGACTGGGCGCAAGCCTAGTTTACAACACTTAAGGATATTCGGTTGTCCTGCGCATGTGTTAAAAGGAAAGACAGAAAAGATGGAGTCCCGTTCAGAAACATGTATATTTGTAGTGTATCCAAAAGAAACTAAAGGATATTATTTCTATAGTCCTTCAGATCTTAAAGTATTTGTTTCGACAAATGCTAAATTTCTGGAAAAAGACTATATGAATGATTTTGTGCCTAGAAGTAGAATTGTCCTGAATGAGATGTCAGGAGATACAATTCCACGAGAGGTTGCACAACCTAACTCAATTGTAAGTTCCGATCCAACACAAGATCAACAACCTACCATTCCTCGTCGTAGTGGGAGGGTTAGAACACAACCCGAAAGATACATCGGTCTGGGAGAATCAGTGGAGAATCTCCCGGACGACGATGATCCCTATACGTACAAGGAAGCTATGGAGGATGTTGATAGTCGCCATTGGCAAAAGGCAATGCAATCCGAGATTGAATCTATGTTCGATAACAAAGTCCGGTCCCTTGTAGACTTGCCTAAAGGGATAAAACACATTGGGTGCAAGTGGGTATACAAGAGGAAAAGAGGTATGGATGGAAAGGTGGAAACCTTTAAAGCTAGATTGGTAGCTTGTGTGGTATACAATGCAGTTGCGACGATTACGAGAAACCTTCTTCTGTATGCTTAAATCCATTAGGATACTCTTATCCATTGAAGCATCTTTAGATCTAGAGATTTGGCAAATGGACGTCAAGACAGCTTTCCTAAATGGAAGTCTTGACGAAAGCATCTACATGATGCAACCAGAGGGATTCATTGAAAAGGGCCAAGTGGATAAGGTACGCAAGTTGCAGAAATCCATATATGGATTAAAGCAAGCATCCAGATCCTGGAACATAAGGTTTGATCAAGCCGTCAAAGGTTTTGGATTTATTCAGAATCCTAACGAACCTTGTGTATACAACAGGATTAAAGGCGACAAGTTGGTTTTCCTGATTCTTTATGTTGATGATATACTACTCATTGGAAACGATATAGGTGTATTGACATCAGTAAAAGAACGGTTAGCAAAACAATTTGATATGAAGGACTTAGGAGAAGCAAGTTTTATTCTAGGTATCCAAGTAATAAGGGATAGAAAGAATAGAACGATCGCATTATCCCAAGCTTCATACATAGACAAAATCTTGTCTAGGTTTTCCATGCAGGATTCCAAGAAAGGTATGTTACCTTTTAGACATGGAATCAAGCTTTCTAAGGAACAAGTTCCTAAGAATGAGCATGAAGAGCAATTCATGAGTAGAGTTCCATATGCCTCGGCAGTTGGAAGTCTCATGTATGCAATGCTCCGTACTAGACCAGATATTTGTTTTGCTGTTGGCATAGTTAGCAGGTTTCAATCGAAACCTGGTCCTGATCACTGGACGGCAGTCAAGCATATTTTCAAGTATCTCAAGAGAACGAGAGATAATATGCTTGTATACTCTGGAGGGGATTTGGTTCCCCTTGGGTATACAGATTCTGATTTCCAATCAGATTCTGACTCCAGAAAATCCACATCAGGGGCTGTGTTTACTATTGGAGGAGGAGCAGTTATATGGATGAGTATCAAGCAATCTTGTATTGCTGATTCCACCATGGAAGCTGAGTATGTTGCTGCATGCGAAGCTGCCAAAGAGGCTGTTTGGCTCCGCCAATTCTTGATTGACTTAGAAGTAGTTCCTAGTGCGAATAAGCAGATCACTATCTACTATGACAACAGTGGAGCAGTGGCTAATTCGAAAGAACTAAGAAGTCACAAGAGAGGTAAACACATTGAAAGAAAGTATCATCTTTTAAGGGAGATTGTTCAAAGAGGTGACGTGACGATTACCAAATCGCGTCAGCAGAAAATCTAGCGGATCCCTTCACAAAGGCTCTACCTCAGAAGAGTTTCGATGGGCATCTAGAGAATATGGGTTTGAGAGATATGACACATTTGCTCTAGCGCAAGTGGGAGATTTTATAGTGGGGGGGGGCAGTTATAAAAAAAAAAAAAAAAAAAAAAAAATATATACAGGGGAGGGGGAAGTTGATTATGCTCAATAGCAAGAGTGTAATGTTGTAATTAACAATCTTTTTCATATTAATAAAGTGATTTCGGTTTAACAAATCGTATAGCATTTATAGTTTGTATTATAATTGTCAAAGTAAATAATCATAAGGTCTAAAGACTATGGGAAAAGAAGAATTGTTCGTACATCTGGATATGTATGTGGTAGACACAATTCTTTAGTTAGTCTTCAATATTGTTCACAACTTAAGTTAAAGGTTGGGCACCTTTATCTTGTTAAAGTTGTAGAATTCTTTTGCTAGCATTTGAGTGGGATCAAATGAGATATGATGAGTCTAAAATCATCTGAGTGTCTTCGAGCAAAAGGATCTAGTGCACTGGGTGCATTGAACTGGATCACAATGAAAAGCTTTATCTAGAACCGTCAATAGATAATAGTCTTTTCATTATCAGGACAATCGGAGAGTCTATCTTAATCCTGAGATAAATGATGGACTTATGGTTGCAAGTGATATCATTTGAGTTATCAATGAGCACGATTATATCGCATAGTCTATCCTCGATAGTTTGGTGATATTCATTTGTTAACCGATAGAGGACTTCATTTATAGATATGGACATCGTGGCTCCATTTAATTAAATGAGAGTATAATATCATCATACGGATGTTTTGAGGTAATTGGATATTAAATCTCAACGTTGAGTTTTCAATAGTGTCTATTGAAAACATGGCTTCTGGACAAGTCAAAATATCCAAGTTCAAAACGTGGTCATATGAGTAAATATGGTAACTTGGAGAGTTATAGGCGGTTTATGAACTCTTGGCGATTACTGATATTTATCACGAGGATACACTATCTCCAATATGATTGTCTAGGGTATGAATGATGAGTATCTTCCTTTTCTATCTTTATTTAAGAGTTCAGTTTTAGCTCTTTAGTGGAATGAGTTAAAATTAATGGATCGGACCTAAGTGAATCATTTGTTGATTGTGATTAGGTTATGTCTATTGAAGCTTAAATTTAGATGGCCCGCCAAGATCCCCAATCCACACGGACTTGCATGGATCACTTGATATATTCTACCGGACCAATTTAAGGGTCCATCTAGAATTGCATTTAATATATTAAGAATATAATTTGCACATTATTTAAGTAATGGGCTGCTCAATTATATTAATATATTAATGAAAGACATGTGGGCTTGTTTCTTTTAGTAAGAATGGGTCTGGTTCACATGTGGGCTTTTTTTATTTAAAGTCCAATGGATTAAATGAAATAGGAAAATAATATTAGGCCCATCTTATATATAAGTGGGGCGGCTAGGTTAAGGTTTTGACCTAAAAATATTATTTTGTTTCATTTGTTTTAATTAAATAAGAATTAATTGATTTATTGATTAATTGTTTAATTAAAGAAACAAATCTTTCCTAAAAGTAAAAGACTTGTTTGATAAGTAAATAAATAAATTAGTATTATTTATTTAATCAAATAAGGAGTCTTTTTTTTATTTAGTCAAATAAAAGATTTGGATTAGGGTTTGAAGTCTATAAAGTTAAAAAGAATTAGGGTTGAATTTTAGTCACCCTATATAAGTGACATGATGAAATTCGGCCAACCCTAATTAGATACTACATAGAATTCGGCAACCCTAAAGGAAAAAGAAGAAAAATTCGGCAAACCTATATATATGTTCTTATAGGGTTCGGCCACATCAATTAATTGGTGCTTGAGTTTTTATTTTCTTTCTTCTTCTTCTTAATTCTAAGAGAGTTTTTATTCTAGAGAGACAAAAAGGAGTGAAAAATTATTCTTTGATAGTATACAATTGCTTAAACATCAATAAGCTTGTGTATACGATATCGATCTAGGTTCACGCGAGTTTCGATCATAAGATTGTGAACTCAAAAGTGACCGGAATAATTTTGACATTCTTTTGATTGTTTTGTGACTAACAAAGAAAAGAAAGTATTTGTTTGGTCCATTCACAGGTTTGCAATTCAAAGGAAAGGGAGACCACGCTCCTAGGTGATCCACGTTCGTGCTCGGATTAAAGGTCTTGCGGATTACAATCGACGTAAGTCAATCGGATCACGCGACAAGAGGTAATTTACTTTTGTTGATATATATGCATGTTTATTGATTAAAAGGGTTTAAGGTTCATAAAGGAAAAATTTTAAAAGTCACTAAATTGTCTTTAGTATCGCTTCCGCTGCGTGTAACACTTTTATTTGTTTATTTTTTCCCTACAGACTGCATGTGGCACACGTGGGTAGAGAGATGTGCTGGCCGTGTGGCACACGTGGCCTCCAAGCTTGGTCGTTGGCCACGCGCTCCACTTGCATTCTTCAGATGAATTCGGGCATCCAAACTTTGAATTCGAATCCATTTTCTGATTACAAACTATAACTCCCTCACACATAATGAAGACTATAAAACTTTACAAAAAAGTTGAGAATTCATCTCAGAAAATGATGACGAAGAACACTCAACGAATGAGAATGCAAAGTAGTATAGCTACATTGTTTATACTCGAAACTTAATGAGTGAGTAACCGAAATGACCAAGACTCAATAAGGAATCATATCAGATCATTTTCAAGTCCAAAATACAAGAAACACAAACATATAAACACAAAGTCACACAGGTATGCCATATTTACGCGATAGTGATAAAACATGCAATTCTACAATGTTTGTCAATACGAGACTAATGCATATGCATACTTAAATGAGTGTGAATATGTTTTACCAAATGTTTGCACAATGATATAGGGACACACGTGTATGAATTGTGTGTGTGTGAGCTTACACCTTGCAAGAGGAAGAAGAATCTTGATACCTTAGCATCCAAGAATTCGATGTTTCCCTTGAAGACGATATTTTCATAAGATGTTGCTTCTTCACCTTTGAAGCTTGTTTTCACTAAGAATTACCTAAGCAACAACTATTACAAATATAGAGAGTTTTGCAATGGAATCAAGCCAACACAAATCTAATAACTTACACAATCTCCTACGAGCAGCGGCCTCATCCACCTAGGGACCTACAGTAGAGCGAACTCCCCAATCTGTGAGAGAACGTACTAAAGCTGCATTGCCTCCTCAACGGCCAACCGTGCAGTATGTAGGGTCGGGTCTGGTGTACTGACTGGGGCATCTGAGGAACTAGGCTCTGCTACTGTGGCTGGAATAGGTGGAATCCCTATGGCGACTGTGGCAGTGGGAACAGTGGTTGGACCAATGGTCCTACTAGGTCTCCTTACATATGGAGTGAGTCTCAGCTCCTCTCGGACCTTTGTGAAGCCTATAATCACTGTCTCTGTCAAACCCTGAATCCGACTTTCCAAGCCAATCTACCTAGAAGTAATGTCTACCTAACTCTTCTCTAGGGCCTTCTGTCTCTCCGGCATTTCCAAACCATCAGCATGTAGAATATCGAAGTCATCAGTCTAAGTGCCCATAATTCCCTCTACCCCATCTAAGATCCGAAGACTTATAGGCTGTCTAGGATCATCAATAACAGTAGGGATCCCACTAGCCTCATCATCACCATTAAAGCGCTCCTTATTTGGAGTCACTCTATCAAACTCTACCTAGGTACTCATGCCAGCCTCTGATTTGCGTGCTCTCTTCTGCTTCCTCGCAAGTGGTCTATCTAGAGCTCCAGGTATCCTAAATCCACGCTGGCCAAGCAGGCGACGCCATGTAGATAAATCCATATCAGAAGTAAAGGGTTTAAGAGCATCCCTAGATATGTCTACCCCCGACAATCTGCATATCTCAGTAATCATACATGGAAAGGGGTGAATGTCTGAATCTAACTCATTTCATCCAATCCTCTGAATCTCCATCTTCACTAAAATACCAACATCAATGGGCTACCTCTTCAAAATACAATGCAATATCTGGGCTACCTCAAACGGGACTATAGACCTATAGGAATTCAACCTAAGTGAGAATGTGATGAATATGTTCCAAAAAGCTGGCTCAACCCTCAAGTTAGAATGCTTGAGGGGATGTCCTCTAGTAATCCAAATGGTCATGGGAGTGATAGCCATAGTGTTGATGAAGTCCACCAAACCTCTCACATATAACTGGTTTGAGGTGATCCCCTCTATCATGCGCTCTCCCCTAAATCTCCAAAAGTGTGGACCTAAAATAGATGTTGATATCTACGGCATTCATGTGCACGGGAACTCCTCTAACTAACACTGAACTGTTTCTCATGAACTCCCCGGGGTTCTTCCCCGCATAGAATTCCCTCACAAGCCTCTCACTATACATGGGCGGTGGCTGCTAATCCTCTCTATCCCATCTCACGAACTGCTGTCAAGATGGGTATGTGTGTCAAATCATCCAACTTAATCCCCCTTTCTGGCCAAATTTTCTTCTCACTAAATGTCTCTAGGCAGTCATCAAAGTCCCTGTTAAGAGTACACCTCAAACCCTTCTTCTTCTGAGCCGCTTGACTCGACATCCTTAACTTAGGGGCCTTACTACCCTTTCCTCCTTTACTTGGCAATTTAATCTTATGAGATATTGATGTCAAATTTTTGGGTATCAAGTGTCAAACAAATATCCGACAACACAACGGTGCTTTAATAACACTACCACAAATGGAAAATACTCCTCTAACACCAACAATCACACAACCAATGCTCCAACACACCAATGTGCACAATATATCCACAAAATCCAATCCTAGGCACTAATAACTTCAAATCAAGCACAAAACCCACTCCTAGGATATCTAGATGCAATGGAGAGTGAATGTGAATGGAAAAATTGAAGAACTAGAGTGTTGACTTACCAATTTCAACGGTTTCATGTGTGTCACGGCTTGAGATTTTGAGAGAATTTGAAAGTATGTGTTTTTGTATGGTTGCTCTGCTTTTGAACGACTGCTATATGTTGTATGCCCTAGGTCGCTACTTTGAATGTCGCCATTTTAGAAGTGGCGACATTTCAAAATATTGTTGTTTCTGATAAGTTGCATGGGATCGCCATTGTGTCACCACTTACATTGTGGCGACAATCAAATTTCAAAATGGCGACACTATAAGGTCAGTTGTTGCCATTTTTTGTTGCCACATTGTTGCTTCTTGTAAATGGTGACACTCTTCCTCTGTTAAGTGAATGTCACCATTGGCGACAATTAATCTTTTAAGCAAATTTGAGCTTGTTCCTACAATAACACCATCAAATACAACATAAGTATGAAAAGCACTACAATGACATTGGAACACTTATTAGAAGGCAAAAACTAGCAAGAAATATACTACAAAAATTTAAACAAAACACACAAATTTTATTCAAAGCATAAAAATGTAAAGTTGCAAGTCTGCACTACCGCATCCTAACATGCAAATTGGGACCACAATGCTCATCACAAGGGTCAATCAAACATTCATTCATCTTACTCTTGACTACCCAAATTGGTCCATTAGAATCAATTCGAACTTTATCCACCAAATCCTTCCTAATCCAAACTTTCTTAACATGGTTAGGTCTCATCCTAGGTCTAGCTTGCTCATGATTAGCATGCTTCAAATATTCAAAACACCTAGATTTTATATGACCATTCCTATGACAAAAATAACAAGATGTAGAAGAGAAAGGAATCCTCCCTTTTTGTGTTGGAGCTTGAGGTTTGGAGAGACCATCCTAGGCGAGTGACTTGATGGCTTGCTCTATCCGATCCATTTCCACCAAATAGTCACATTCCTTCACTTTTGCAATTTTCAAAGCCACCTCTTTCTTAATAATCTCCTCTTTTACCTCCTTTATTGCCTTGTTCTTAGCGTCAATACTCATGAGGGTCTTTCTCATGTTCCTTAAGGTTTCCTCCTCAAATTCTTCGGTAAGCTTAGCTAAGTCCTCAAGCTCTTACACCGTTGACTCATTCTCACTTGCGAGTGCTTTGTTGATCTTTTTCAACTTGTGATTCTTCTAAGATAGGTCATCAACTTTATTCTTAAGAGCATATTTTTCCGCCTTGAGTACCTCTACTTCAAGCATGAGCTCTTGATTTACATTTTTGAGCCTTTCAATCTCCAAATTACCTACACTCTTTTCATCTTCTTGGCTACTCTTTTCATACAATTGGACCAAGTTGTTCACCTTTCCACCCTTATGTTAAGAAAAATACCAACGAAGTACACGCAGCGAAAGCGATACTAAAAATTAGATTTAGTGACTTTTAAAAAAATTTCCTTTTTGAACCTTAAACCCTTTAATTAATTAAACATACATATACAATAACAAAAAGTAGAATACCTTTTGTCGCGTGATCCGATTGACTTACGTCGATGGTAATCCTCAAGATCTTCAATCCTAGAACGAACGTGGATCACCTAAGACCGTGGTCTCCCTTTTCTTTGAATTGCAAACCTGTGAATAGACAAAACAAACTTTTCTTTTCTTTGTTAGTCACAAAAACAATCAAAAGAATGACTAAGATTATTTCGGTCACTTTTGAGTTCTCAATCTAATGATCGAAACTCGCATGAACCTAGATCGATATCGTATACACAAGCTTATTGATGAATAAGCAAATAGTATACTATCAAAGAATAATCTAACACTCCTTTTTGTTTTAGTAGAATAAAAAGCTTTCTATGAATTGAGAAGAAGAAGAAATTTGTATCATGAACCCATATCCTTGTGGCCGAATTCTATACTTGTCAATATATAGGTGGCCTAAGTTTGCTTCTTCTTTTCTTTTATTATTAGGGTTGCCGAAATCCTAACCTAGAAATAACTAGGGTTGCCGAAATCTGCCCACCATAGGCTTATGTTGCACCCTAATTTCCATCTAGTTTTTAAGACATCAAACCCTAATCCAACTCATATATCTTTTATTCTTTTATTTTGACTAAAAAAAAAAAAAAAGACTTCTTATTTGATTAAATAAATAAAACTAATTATTTATTTCCTTATCAAACAAGTCTTTTAATTTTACTTTTAGGAAATATATTTCCTGATTATAAAAGATTTATTTCTTTAATTAAACAATTAATTAATAAATTAATTAATTCTTATTTAATTAAAACAATGAAACAAAATAATATATTAGGTTAAACTAACCCTTGCCGCCCCACTTAGAGTAAATGGGCCAAAATATTATTTTCTTATTTCATTTAATCCATTGGACTTTAAATAAAAAGCCCACATGTGAACCAGACCCATTTTTACTAAAAGAAACAAGCCCACATGTCTTTCATTAATATATTAATATAATTGAGCAGCCCATTACTAAAATAATGTGCAAATTATATTCTTAATATATTAAATGCAATTCTAGATGGACCCTTAAATTGGTCCGGTAGAATATATCAAGTGATCCATGCAAGTCCGTGTGGATTGGGGATCTTGGCGGGCCATCTAAATTTAAGCTTCAATAGACATAACCTAATCACAATCAACAAATGATTCACTTAGGTCCGATCCATTAATTTTAACTCATTCCACTAAAGAGCTAAAACTGAACTCTTAAATAAAGATAGAAAAGGAAGATGCTCCTCATTCATACCCTAGACAATCATATTGGAGATAGTGTATCCTCGTGATTAATATCAGTAATCGCCAAGAGTTCATAGACCGCCTATAACTCTCCAAGTTACCATATTTACTCATATAACCACGTTTTGAACTTGGATATTTTGACTTGTCCAGAAGCCATGTTTTCAATAGACATTATCGAAAATTCAACGTTGAGATTTAATATCCACGATGTCCATATCTATAAATGAAGTCCTCTATTCGATTAAAAAATGAATATCACCAAACTATCGAGGATAGACTATGCGATATAATCGTACTCATTGATAACTCAAATGATATCACTTACAACCATAAGTCCATCATTTATCTCAGGATTAAAATAGACCCTCCTTGATAATGAAAAGACTTTTATCTACTAACGGTTCTAGATAAAGTATTTCATTGTGATCCAGTTCAATGCACCCAGTGCACTAGATCCTTTTGCTCGAAGACACTCCGATGATTTTAGACTCATCATATCTCATTTGATCCCACTCAAATGCTAGCAAAAGAATTCTACAACTTTAACAAGATAAAGGTGCCCAACCTTTAACTTAAGTTGTGAACATTATTCAAGACTAACTAAAGAATTGTGTCTACCACATACATATCCAGATGTACGAACAATTCTTCTTTTCCCATAGTCTTTAGACCTTATGATTATTTACTTTGACAATTATAATATTAAACTATAAATGCTATACGATTTGTTAAACCAGAAATCACTTTATTAATATGAAAAAGATTGTCAATTACAACATTACACTCTTGCTATTGAGCATAATCCTAACACCTTACTCTTTGGTGGTTGCACATCCACCACATAACAACTCTCAATGCTTTTTAGGTCATCGTTGCATATGATGATCTCAATCTCAAACTCTTTCTCAAATGAGTGCATTACAACTCTTCTTTTACACACATCAATCTTCATTTAAGCGGAAGCCATGAAGGGTATACCAAGTAGAACTTGCAACTTCCTGTTAACATTATATTTGTCTTCTATGTCTAGCACCATGAAATCGATAGGGATCACTATTCCATCCACTGGAATAGGCATATCTTGTATCTCTCCATGTGGTGCTCGTGAAGTTTGATCCGCCATCAATAACTTCTTCCCAATTGGCCTTAAATCTACCAAACCCAATTCTTCATAAATCGATAGTGGCATCATATTGATGCTTGCACCTAAATCGAGCACCCTTAAGCAATCCATTATCTCCAATTGTTATGGGAAATACAAAACATCTCAGATCATCAACCTTGGTTTGGAAAGCCTCTTCAAACATCATAGCTTCATCTCTATTGACAAAATTTCCCTCTTTAGCTTGATTGGTGTGGCTCGGAAACTTCTCCATTTGAGCCTCCAATTTTTCAAATGAAGATTCCAAGTTGCCAAACCTTTGGCCACTTGCTTGCTTGAAATTTATCAATATGTGTTCGGCTCTTTAGAAGCCTTACATCATTCCTCTCATTTCTTCATCCACATTACAACGAGGTTGAGAATTACTAGATTAAGCATTGTTGTTGTTGTTCCATTAATTCCCTTCTCATTGGTTTCCTCTTTAGGATTATCCACCTTGTTGATACCCATCTTGTTGCTCTATTTAACGGTATCCACCTTGATTGTTTCCGCCTTGTTGGTTCCTAGGCTGTGGGTTCAATGTGTTGTTGTTGTTGTTGGACCAAGAGAGATTTAGATGGTTTCTCAATCCTAGGTTGTAAGTGTTTGAGTAGGGGTTGTTCCCTTAGCCTTGTAAACCCATAGCTTGAACCTTCTCTTGCTCTTGCCCTTGATTCATGTCAATGAATCCTTCGCCATCATTGAATTGATCACTAGAGCTAGCTTTTTGCCTTCCTAGCATCTTCACCCCGACCTTGGGAAATCCCATGCTCTCAATGTAAGATGTCAAAGACTCCATCTTCTTGTTCATTTTAGAAATCTCAATGGCGGTTTCCATGTTTACACTCACATCAAACCTTCCTCCCCGAATACTATTGGCATTCCTTTGTTGAGAGTTTTGTGCTAGCATCTCATATATCTCCGTTGTGGTCTTTATCTCATAAGAACCTCAGTAAGCATTATCCACCAAAACTTGAAAGAAACATGTAAGACCATCTTGGAAGCAAGACACCTTGTACTCTTTCGTAAACATGTGAAGAGGTCATTGGGCCGAAAGGAGTTGATATCTCTCCCATGACTCATGAAAAAGCTCCCCTTCACTCTTATTGAAATCCGCTATCTTTACCTTAAGCTTCTTACCCTTCCTAGCGGGAAAAAACCTATTGAAGAATACAATGCAAATTTGGCCCCAACTTGTCAAAGATCCCGGCCGAAGCCCCATCAACCACTTTATTGCCAAGTCTTTTAGGCAATATTGGAAACACCTCATGTGAAGTTGCTCTCGAGTGAGACGCATGATAGGGAATGTCTAAATAATTGCGCTAAACACCTTCATAAATTGCAAACAATCCTCATTAAACTTTTCGTAGAAAGCGGGCAATAAGTTGACATGCATAGTCCTTAGCTCATATCCTCTTACAACCGGTTCTAAGAAAATTGGTGAAGGTTGATTGCCGATTGCAGGCAATAAGTACTCCCCTATGGTCATCCTTTGGCCTTGGTTAGTGGAGTCTCTTAAGTCACTTCTGTAGGGAAAAATAATAAATAAAAGTGGTAAACGCAGCGGAAGCGATACTAAAAACGATTTAGTGACTTTTAAAATTTTTCCTTTATGAACCTTAAACCCTTTTAATCAATAAACATGCATATATGTTAACAAAAGTAAATTACCTTTTGTCGCGTGATCCGATTGACTTACGTCGATGGTAATCCGCAAGACCTTCAATCCGAGCATGAACGTGGATCACCAAGGAGCGTGGTCTCCCTTTTCTTTGAATTGCAAACCTGTGAATGGACCAAACAAAAAACTTTCTTTTCTTTGTTAGTCACAAAAACAATCAAAAGAATGTCAAAAATTAAATAATGTGCAAATTATATTCTTAATATATTAAATGCAATTCTAGATGGACCCTTAAATTGGTCCGGTAGAATATATCAAGTGATCCATGCAAGTCCGTGTGGATTGGGGATCTTGGCGGGCCATCTAAATTTAAGCTTCAATAGACATAACCTAATCACAATCAACAAATGATTCACTTAAGTCCGATCCATTAATTTTAACTCATTCCACTAAAGAGCTAAAACTGAACTATTAAATAAAGATAGAAAAGGAAGATGCTCCTCATTCATACCCTAGACAGTCATATTGGAGATAGTGTATCCTCGTGATTAATATCAGTAATCGCCAAGAGTTCATAGACCGCCTATAACTCTCCAAGTTACCATATTTACTCATATGACCACGTTTTGAACTTGGATATTTTGACTTGTCCAGAAGCCATGTTTTCAATAGACACTATCGAAAACTCAACGTTGAGATTTAATATCCAATTACCTCAAAACATCCATATGATGATATTATACTCTCATTTAATTAAATGGAGCCACGATGTCCATATCTATAAATGAAGTCCTCTATCGATTAACAAATGAATATCACCAAACTATCGAGGATAGACTATGCGATATAATCGTACTCATTGATAACTCAAATGATATCACTTGCAACCATAAGTCCATCATTTATCTCAGGATTAAGATAGACTCTCCGATTGTCCTGATAATGAAAAAACTATTATCTATTGACGGTTCTAGATAAAGCTTTTCATTGTGATCCAGTTCAATGCACCCAGTGCACTAGATCCTTTTGCTCGAAGACACTCCGATGATTTTAGACTCATCATATCTCATTTGATCCCACTCAAATGCTAGCAAAAGAATTCTACAACTTTAACAAGATAAAGGTGCCCAACCTTTAACTTAAGTTGTGAACATTATTCAAGACTAACTAAAGAATTGTGTCTACCACATACATATCCAGATGTACGAACAATTCTTCTTTTCCCATAGTCTTTAGACCTTATGATTATTTACTTTGACAATTATAATATAAACTATAAATGCTATACGATTTGCTAAACCAGAAATCTCTTTATTAATATGAAAAAGATTGTAAATTACAACATTACACTCTTGCTATTGAACATAATCCTAACAATCTCCCACTTGCGCTATAGCAAATGTGTCATATCTCTCAAGCCCATATTCTCTAGATGTCCATCGAAACTCTTCTGAGGTAGAGCCTTTGTGAAGGGATCCGCTAGATTTTCTGCTGACGCAATTTTGGTAATCGTCACGTCACCTCTTTGAACAATCTCCCTTAAAAGATGATACTTTCTTTCAATGTGTTTACCTCTCTTGTGACTTCTTGGTTCTTTCGAATTAGCCACTGCTCCACTGTTGTCACAGTAGATAGTGATCTGCTTATTCGCACTAGGAACCACTTCTAAGTCAATCAAGAATTGGCGGAGCCAAACAGCCTCTTTGGCAGCTTCGCATGCAGCAACATACTCAGCTTCCATGGTGGAATCAGCAATACAAGATTGCTTGATACTCCTCCATATAACTGCTCCTCCTCCAATAGTAAACACGGCCCTTGATGTGGATTTTCTGGAGTCAGAATCTGATTGGAAATCAGAATCTGTATACCCAACGGGAACCAAATCCCCTCCAGAGTATACAAGCATATTATCTCTCGTTCTCTTGAGATACTTGAAAATATGCTTGACTGCCGTCCAGTGATCAGGACCAGGTTTCGATTGAAACCTGCTAACTATACCAACAGCAAAACAAATATCTAGTCTAGTATAGAGCATTGCATACATAAGACTTCCAACTGCCGAGGCATATGGAACTCTACTCATGAATTGCTCTTCATGCTCATTCTTAGGAACTTGTTCCTTAGAAAGCTTGATTCCATGTCTGAAAGGTAACATACCTTTCTTGGAATCCTGCATGGAAAACCTAGACAAGATTTTGTCTATGTATGAAGCTTGGGATAATGCAATCGTTCTATTCTTTCTATCCCTTATTACTTGGATACCTAGATTAAAACTTGCTTCTCCTAAGTCCTTCATATCAAATTGTTTTGCTAACCATTCTTTTACTGATGTCAATACACCTACATCGTTTCCAATGAGTAGTATATCATCAACATAAAGAATCAGGAAAACCAACTTGTCGCCTTTAATCCTTTTGTATACACAAGGTTCGTCAGGATTCTGAATAAATCCAAAACCTTTGACAGCTTGATCAAACCTTATGTTCCAGGATCTGGATGCTTGCTTTAATCCATATATGGATTTCTGCAACTTGCATACCTTATCCACTTGGCCCTTTTCAATGAATCCCTCTGGTTGCATCATGTAGATCCTTTCGTCAAGATTTCCATTTAGGAAAGCTGTCTTAACGTCCATTTGCCAAATCTCTAGATCTAAAGATGCTGCAATGGATAAGAGTATCCTAATGGATTTAAGCATGGCCACAGGAGAGAAGGTTTCCTCGTAATCGATACCTTCTTTCTGTGTATACCCTTTAGCTACCAATCTAGCTTTAAAGGTTTCCACCTTTCCATCCATACCTCTTTTCCTCTTGTATACCCACTTGCACCCAATGGGTTTTATCCCTTTAGGCAAGTCTACAAGGGACCAAACTTTGTTATCGAACATAGATTCAATCTCGGATTGCATTGCCTTTTGCCAATGGCGACTATCAACATCCTCCATAGCTTCCTTGTACGTATAGGGATCATCGTCGTCCGGGAGATTCTCCACTGATTCTCCCAGACCGATGTATCTTTCGGGTTGTGTTCTAACCCTCCCACTACGACGAGGAATGGTAGGTTGTTGATCTTGTGTTGGATCGGAACTTACAATTGGGTTAGGTTGTGCAACCTCTCGTGGAATTGTATCTCCTGACATCTCATTCAGGACAATTCTACTTCTAGGCACAAAATCATTCATATAGTCCTTTTCCAGAAATTTAGCATTTGTCGAAACAAATACTTTAAGATCTGAAGGACTATAGAAATAATATCCTTTAGTTTCTTTTGGATACCCTACAAATATACATGTTTCTGAACGGGACTCCATCTTTTCTGTCTTTCCTTTTAACACATGCGCAGGACAACCAAATATCCTTAAGTGTTGTAAACTAGGCTTGCGCCCAGTCCACAACTCATGCGGTGTTTTAGGAACAGACTTAGATGGTACATCGTTTAGAATGTATATAGCAGTTTGTAAAGCATATCCCCAAAAAGAAATAGGAAGCGTTGAATAACTCAACATAGACCTAACCATATCCAAAAGAGTTCTATTTCTCCTTTCTGCTACCCCATTCTGTTGAGGTGTACCTGGTGCAGAAAACTGAGAAACTATCCCATTATCAATAAGATATTGCTGAAACTCACCAGATAGATATTCTCCACCACGATCAGATCTCAAGATTTTTATGTGTTTCTCAAGCTGATTTTCCACTTCAGCTTTGAATGCTTTGAACATGTCAAAAGCATCCGACTTATGTCTCATGAGATACATATAACCAAATCTTGAGAAATCATCCGTGAAGGTGATGAAGTACTCATATCCACCTCTAGCTTGAATGCTCATAGGTCCACATACATCAGTGTGTATCAATCCTAAACATTCAGTGGCTCTTGCACCTTTGGCAGAGAACGTCCTTTTGGTCATTTTACCTTCCAAACAAGATTCACAAGTTGGTAGATCATCAACCTTTAAGTCACTTAAAGGTCCGTCACTTACCAATCTTTTAATCCTATTAAGGTTAATATGACCTAAGCGTAAATGCCAAAGGTAGGTTTCATCTGTTGATAATTTTACTCTTTTATGATTAGGTTCCGTTATTTCTGTGTCTAACGAGTGAGAGATATTTCTATGCAAAAAGTATAGACCGTTTTCCAATGTACCTTGGCAAATAATTTTGTCATTCTTACTAATAATAAAAACTTTATTAAAAGTAACCGAATATCCAAATTTATTCAAACAAGAAACTGAAATTAAATTCCTCTTGAATTGAGGTACATAATAAACGTCTATTAAATCTAAATGCCTTCTAGAATCCAAATAAACTCTAATATCTCCCACTGCACTTGCAGACACTAACGTTCCGTTGCCCAAGCGCAAATTGATTTCATTCTTACTCAGCTTTCTCCTTTCTTGAAACCCCTGCAAGGAATAACAAACATGATTAGTGGCTCCTGAGTCTATGATCCAAGAATCTGTAGAATCAGCCAAAAAACATGTTTCTAGATAATTCAAATTACCTTCTTCCTTCTTGTTCTGGGACTTTGGGCAATTTCTCTTCCAATGTCCCTTTTCACCACAAAAGAAGCATTTCCCTTTGATCTTGGTTACTTTCTTGGTCTCCTTCTTGATAGGCCCAAGTTGCTTTTTCTTTGTTGTTTCTTGACCTTTTGACGGGCCTTAACAGTAGCAACTTTACCAACCATATGAATCTCTTGACCTTTGCCTTTCACAAGGATCTTTTCAGCACTTTGAACATCTTGCATCAGGCCTTGTAAGGTGTATTCCTTTTTGTTCAAAGTGTAGTCCAATTTGAACTGATCAAAGGAATCTGACAATGAATTGACAACCATATCAATCTTTGTCTCACCATCTATCTCAGCGCCATGCAGTTCAAAGAATGTTGAGATGTGCTATGACTTTCATCATGTGATCTTTCACAGCCTGTCCAGGTTTCATCCTAAGATTCATAAAAGCAGTCACTGCCTCTCTCTTAGTCGTCCTAGACTTCATAGCAAACATCTCCTCTAGAGACATCATTATATCAGCAGCGGACTCCATTCCTTCATGCTGCTGTTGCAACACGTCGGAGATAGTGGCCATAATGTAACATTTTGCCATATCATCTGAAGTCTTCCACTGCTCATACTCATCTCTACACATTATGCTAGATTCATTATTAGGAGCAGGTGGTTTAGGAGTAGTTAGAACAAACTTATGTTTTTCACTTTGCAGTAACAACCCAATTTTCCTTTTCCATGTGACATAATTATCTCCAGTTAAAGTGTTATCTTTCAGGATGTTCATAAGTGATGGGGTCATGATTTCTGAATAAAACAAAACATATATAAGTAAATAATCATGATAAAGCACTTTTAAATATTTATCTTGAATTAAATAAATAACTCAATCATAAAATTCAACGGTGATCTAAGACCCATAAATGTTACGCCTCCTTTGGGAGTTCGCACCATTTACTAGTTAGACTAGGTCCCACCTAATTGTTAACATAACAACCAGCGTTTTCAATTTTAGCCTTGCAATTTTACTGACAAGAACTCTTGGGAGGATATCAATAAAATTACATTGAGTGTGTTACCAAGATATCGACCCTCAATTTTCTCTCACGAAAATCCCTCCTTGGGGAGTAGATCTCGTTTGAGTCCATTGTCTAGTCTATCCTTGTAAGGAAGTATGTTGCTAAATTCCATTCATGGACGCCCCTTGGGGGGATTACCAATAAATAATAAAGCTCAACTAACCTTGGAGGCCATAGGTGTTACCAAAACACCTTCTCCCACTCAATTATTTAAGGCGTGTGATTAAATCCCATAGAATGATTTACCGAGTTATCTAGATGCCAATTTAGATACCTAAATCATTCAATGCATGTTCATACCAAAAGAGATAAATGCGTGGCACTCCTATTCTATATGTCATGTTATCATACAATAACAAATATTGTAATATTTAAGCATAAATTAAATAGCAACAATTTTGGCCCATCCTAGAAAAACAAGTAAATTACAATTTGTCAGGAATACAAGATCTTCAGGTGGCCCATCAACCATACGCTCATCCTTCGGCCTTCTCCCATGGGCGTGCGCAGCCCACAACCCCACAAAGGGGCTGCCTTGCGCAGCCCATAAGGCCACACAAGGCTGCCATGCGCAGCCCACCAAAGTTTGGGCTTGTCATGCGCAGCCCAATCCACTCCTAGGGTGCGCACGGTGCTCGTACTTGGTTCCGGTTGCTTCGTTTTGCTTCGTGTCTTCGAATCTCCAAGACCTAAATATATTACGGCAGTATATATATATAATAAATACTGCAGTATTAATTTTTTTTTTTTTTTTTATTCACTGCAGTATTTTTACAAACCAAAAACTGCACATACTAAAAATAAATAAAAAAAAACTGCAGTAACCCTAAAAAAATACTGCACATATATATATAAAAAAAATAAAACCTAGCAATCTACTAAGAAGGAATTATGGCGATAATAGACCACCCTTCTTGTTACAACTCCGAAACAAAAATTACATTGAAAATCTAGGGCCAAAATCGAGCAATAACAAACCACATAAAATATATATAAATCCATACATCACATGTAATTATATATTTGAATACCTAGAGTGCCATCTCTTTCTAAACATGCATAATCACAATAAAAAGAAATAGATCCACGTATATATACGTTAATTAATTAAAAGGGTTCAACCTAAGCTCTGATACCAATTGTAGGAAAAAATAAACAAATAAAAGTGTTACACGCAGCGGAAGCGATACTAAAGACGATTTAGTGACTTTTAAAATTTTTCCTTTATGAACCTTAAACCCTTTTAATCAATAAACATGCATATATATCAACAAAAGTAAATTACCTCTTGTCGCGTGATCCAATTGACTTACGTCGATGGTAATCCGCAAGACCTTCAATCCGAGCACGAACGTGGATCACCTAGGAGCGTGGTCTCCCTTTCCTTTGAATTGCAAACCTGTGAATGGACCAAACAAATACTTTCTTTTCTTTGTTAGTCACAAAACAATCAAAAGAATGTCAAAATTATTCCGGTCACTTTTGAGTTCACAATCTTATGATCGAAACTCGCGTGAACCTAGATCGATATCGTATACACAAGCTTATTGATGTTTAAGCAATTGTATATTATCAAAGAATAATTTTTCACTCCTTTTTGTCTCTCTAGAATAAAAACTCTCTTAGAATTAAGAAGAAGAAGAAAGAAAATAAAAACTTAAGCACCAATTAATTGATGTGGCCGAACCCTATAAGAACATATATATACGTTGGCCGAATTTTTCTTCTTTTTCCTTTAGGGTTGCCGAATTCTATGTAGTAAAAAAAAAATAGGGTTGGCCGAATTTCATCATGTCACTTATATAGGGTGACTGAAATTCAACCCTAATTCTTTTTAACTTTGTAGACTTCAAACCCTAATCCAACTCTTTTCTTTTTATTCTTTTATTTGACTAAATAAAAAAAAAGACTCCTTATTTGATTAAATAAATAATACTAATTTATTTATTTACTTATCAAACAAGTCTTTTACTTTTAGGAAAGATTTGTTTCTTTAATTAAACAATTAATCAATAAATCAATTAATTCTTATTTAATTAAAACAAATGAAACAAAATAATATTTTTAGGTCAAAACCTTAACCTAGCCGCCCCACTTATATATAAGATGGGCCTAATATTATTTTCCTATTTCATTTAATCCATTGGACTTTAAATAAAAAAGCCCACATGTGAACCAGACCCATTCTTACTAAAAGAAACAAGCCCACATGTCTTTCATTAATATATTAATATAATTGAGCAGCCCATTACTTAAATAATGTGCAAATTATATTCTTAATATATTAAATGCAATTCTAGATGGACCCTTAAATTGGTCCGGTAGAATATATCAAGTGATCCATGCAAGTCCGTGTGGATTGGGGATCTTGGCGGGCCATCTAAATTTAAGCTTCAATAGACATAACCTAATCACAATCAACAAATGATTCACTTAGGTCCGATCCATTAATTTTAACTCATTCCACTAAAGAGCTAAAACTGAACTCTTAAATAAAGATAGAAAAGGAAGATGCTCCTCATTCATACCCTAGACAATCATATTGGAGATAGTGTATCCTCGTGATTAATATCAGTAATCGCCAAGAGTTCATAGACCGCCTATAACTCTCCAAGTTACCATATTTACTCATATGACCACGTTTTGAACTTGGATATTTTGACTTGTCCAGAAGCCATGTTTTCAATAGACACTATTGAAAACTCAACGTTGAGATTTAATATCCAATTACCTCAAAACATCCATATGATGATATTATACTCTCACTTAATTAAATGGAGCCACGATGTCCATATCTATAAATGAAGTCCTCTATCGATTAACAAATGAATATCACCAAACTATCGAGGATAGACTATGCGATATAATCGTACTCATTGATAACTCAAATGATATCACTTGCAACCATAAGTCCATCATTTATCTCAGGATTAAGATAGACTCTCCGATTGTCCTGATAATGAAAAGACTATTATCTATTGACGGTTCTAGATAAAGCTTTTCATTGTGATCCAGTTCAATGCACCCAGTGCACTAGATCCTTTTGCTCGAAGACACTCCGATGATTTTAGACTCATCATATCTCATTTGATCCCACTCAAATGCTAGCAAAAGAATTCTACAACTTTAACAAGATAAAGGTGCCCAACCTTTAACTTAAGTTGTGAACAATATTCAAGACTAACTAAAGAATTGTGTCTACCACATACATATCCAGATGTACGAACAATTCTTCTTTTCCCATAGTCTTTAGACCTTATGATTATTTACTTTGACAATTATAATACAAACTATAAATGCTATACGATTTGTTAAACCAGAAATCACTTTATTAATATGAAAAAGATTGTTAATTACAACATTACACTCTTGCTATTGAGCATAATCCTAACAGAGGAATGGTAGGTTGTTGATCTTCTGTTGGATCGGAACTTACAATTGGGTTAGGTTGTGTAACCTCTCGTGGAATTGTATCTCCAGATATCTCATTCAGGACAATTCTACTTCTAGGCACAGAATCATTCATATAGTCCTTTTCCAGAAATTTAGCATTTGTCAAAACAAATACTTTAAGATCTGAAGGACTATATAAATAATATTCTTTAGTTTCTTTTGGATACCCTACAAATATACATGTTTCTGAACGGGACTCCATCTTTTCTGTCTTTCCTTTTAACACATGCGCAGGACAACCAAATATCCTTAAGTGTTGTAAACTAGGCTTGCGCCCAGTCCACAACTCATGCGGTGTTTTAGGAACAGACTTAGATAGTACATCGTTTAGAATGTATATAGCAGTTTGTAAAGCATATCCCCAAAAAGAAATAGGAAGCGTTGAATAACTCAACATAAACCTAACCATATCCAAAAGAGTTATATTTCTCTTTTCTGCTACCCCATTCTGTTGAGGTGTACCTGGTGCAGAAAACTGAGAAACTATCCCATTATCAATAAGATATTGCTGAAACTCACCAGATAGATATTCTCCACCACGATCAGATCTCAAGATTTTTATGTGTTTCTCAAGCTGATTTTCCACTTCAGCTTTGAATGCTTTGAACATGTCAAAAGCATCCGACTTATGTCTCATGAGATACACAAAACCAAATCTCGAGTAATCATCCGTGAAGGTGATGAAGTACTCATATCCACCTCTAGCTTGAATGCTCATAGGTCCACATACATCAGTGTGTATCAATCCTAAACATTCAGTGGCTCTTGCACCTTTGGCAGAGAACGTCCTTTTGGTCATTTTACCTTACAAACAAGGCTCACAAGTTGGTAGATCAACAACCTTTAAGTCACTCAAAGGTCCGTCACATACCAATCTTTTAATCCTATTAAGGTTAATATGACCTAAGCGTAAATGCCAAAGGTAGGTTTCATCTGTTGATAATTTTACTCTTTTATGATTAGGTTCCGTTATTTCTGTGTCTAACGAGTGAGAGATATTTCTATGCAAAAAGTATAGACCGTTTTCCAATGTACCTTGGCAAATAATTTTGTCATTCTTACTAATAATAAAAACTTTATTAAAAGTAACCGAATATCCAAATTTATTCAAACAAGAAACTGAAATTAAATTCCTCTTGAATTGAGGTACATAATAAACGTCTATTAAATCTAAATGCCTTCTAGAATCCAAATAAACTCTAATATCTCCCACTGCACTTGCAGACACTAACGTTCCGTTGCCCAAGCGCAAATTGATTTCATTCTTACTCAGCTTTCTCCTTTCTTGAAACCCCTGCAAGGAATAACAAACATGATTAGTGGCTCCTGAGTCTATGATCCAAGAATCTGTAGAATCAGCCAAAAAACATGTTTCTAGATAATTCAAATTACCTTCTTCCTTCTTGTTCTGGGACTTTGGGCAATTTCTCTTCCAATGTCCCTTTTCACCACAAAGGAAGCATTTCCCTTTGATCTTGGTTACTTTCTTGGTCTCCTTCTTGATAGGCCCAAGTTGCTTTTTCTTCTATTGTTTCTTGACCTTTTGACGGGCCTTAACAGTAGCAACTTTACCAACCATATGAATCTCTTGACCTTTGCCTTTCACAAGGATCTTTTCAGCACTTTGAACATCTTGCATCAGGCCTTGTAAGGTGTATTCCTTTTTGTTCAAAGTGTAGTCCAATTTGAACTGATCAAAGGAATCTGACAATGAATTGACAACCATATCAATCTTTGTCTCACCATCTATCTCAGCGCCATGCAGTTCAGCAATGTTGAGATGTGCTATGACTTTCATCATGTGATCTTTCACAGCCTGTCCAGGTTTCATCCTAAGATTCATAAAAGCAGTCACTGCCTCTCTCTTAGTCGTCCTAGACTTCATAGCAAACATCTCCTCTAGAGACATCATTATATCAGCAGCGGACTCCATTCCTTCATGCTGCTGTTGCAACACGTCGGAGATAGTGGCCATAATGTAACATTTTGCCATATCATCTGAAGTCTTCCACTGCTCATACTCATCTCTATACATTATGCTAGATTCATTATTAGGAGCAGGTGGTTTAGGAGTAATTAGAACAAACTTATGTTTTTCACTTTGCAGCAACAACCCAATTTTCCTTTTCCATGTGACATAATTATCTCCAGTTAAAGTGTTATCTTTCAAGATGTACATAAGTGATGGGGTCATGATTTCTGAACAAAACATATATAAGTAAATAATCATGATAAAGCACTTTTAAATATTTATCTTGAATTAAATAAATAACTCAATCATAAAATTCAACGGTGATCTAACACCCATAAATGTTACGCCTCCTTTGGGAGTTCGCACCATTTATTAGTTAGACTAGGTCCCACCTAGTTGTTAACATAACAACCAGCGTTTTCAATTTTAGCCTTGCAATTTTATTAACAAGAACTCTTGGGAGGATATCAATAAAATTACATTGAGTGTGTTACCAAGATATCGACCCTCAATTTTCTCTCACGAAAATCCCTCCTTGGGGAGTAGATCTCGTTTGAGTCCATTGTCTAGTCCATCCTTGTAAGGAAGTATGTTGCTAAATTCCATTCATGGACGCCCCTTGGGGGGATTACCAATAAATAATAAAGCTCAACTAACCTTGGAGGCCATAGGTGTTACCAAAACACCTTCTCCCACTCAATTATTTAAGGCGTGTGATTAAATCCCATAGAATGATTTACCGAGTTATCTAGATGCCAATTTAGATACCTAAATCATTCAATGCATGTTCATACCAAAAAGAGATAAATGTGTGGCACTCCTATTCTATATGTCATGTTATCATACAATAACAAATATTGTAATATTTAAGCATAAATGAAATAGCAACAACTTTGGCCCATCCTAGAAAAACAAGTAAATTACAATTTGTTAGGAATACAAGATCTTCAGGTGGCCCATCAACCATACGCTCATCCTTCGGCCCAACCCACGGGCGAGCACAACTCACAACCCCACTAAGGGGCTGCCGTGTGCAGCCCATGAGGACTCCAGGGCTGCCGTGCGCAGCCCACCAAGCTTGGGCTTGCCATGCGCAGCCCAATCCACTCCTAGGGTGTGCACGGTGCTCGTTCATGGTTCCGGTTGCTTCGTTTTGCTTCGTGTCTTCGAATCTTCAAGACCTAAACATATTACGGCAGTATATATATAATAATACTGCAGTATTAATTTTTTTTTTTTAATTCACTGCAGTATTTTACAAACAAAAAACTGCACATACTAAAAAAAATAAAAAAAACTGCAGTAACCCTAAAAAAATACTGCACATATAAAAAAAATAAAACCTAGCAATCTACCAAGAAGGAATTATGGCGATAATAGACCACCCTTCTTGTTACAACTCCGAAACAAAAATTACATTGAAAATCTAGGGCCAAAATCGAGCAATAACAAACCACATAAAACATATATAAATCCATACATCACATGTAATTATATATTTGAATACCTAGAGTGTCATCTCTTTCTAAACATGCATAATCACAATAAAAAGAAATAGATCCACGTATATATACGTTAATTAATTAAAAGGGTTCAACCTAGGCTATGATACCAATTGTAGGGAAAAATAATAAATAAAAGTGGTAAACGCAGCGGAAGCGATACTAAAAACGATTTAGTGACTTTTAAAAATTTTCCTTTATAAACCTTAAACCCTTTTAATCAATAAACATGCATATATGTTAACAAAAGTAAATTACCTTTTGTCGCGTGATCCGATTGACTTACGTCGATGGTAATCCGCAAGACCTTCAATCCGAGCACGAACGTGGATCACCTAGGAGCGTGGTCTCCCTTTTCTTTGAATTGCAAACCTGTGAATGGACCAAACAAAAAACTTTCTTTTCTTTGTTAGTCACAAAAACAATCAAAAGAATGTCAAAAATTATTCCGGTCACTTTTGAGTTCTCAATCTAATGATCGAAACTCGCGTGAACCTAGATCGATATCGTATACACAAGTTTATTGATGGTTAAGCAATAGTATACTATCAAAGAATAATTTCACACTCTCTTTTGTCTTTTTAGAATAAAAACTCTCTCTTGGAATTAAGAAGAAGAAGAAAGAAATAAAAAAAAACTCAAGCACAATGGATTGTGGTGGCCGAACCCTATAAGAACACATATATAGGTTGGCCGAATTTTTTCTTCTTTTTCCTTTAGGGTTGCCGAATTCTACGTAGTCTAAGATTAGGGTTGGCCGAATTCTATAATGTCACTTATATAGGGTGACTTAAATTCAACCATAATTCTTTTCAACTTAATAGACTTCAAACCCTAATCGAACTCCTTGATTTTTATTCTTTTATTTTGACTAAATAAAAAGACTCCTTATTTGATTAAATAAATAAAACTAATTTATTTATTTCCTTGTCAAACAAGTCTTTTACTTTTAGGAAAGATTTGTTTCTTTAATTAAACAATTAATCAATAAATTAATTAATTCTTATTTAATTAAAACAAATGAAACAAAATAATATTTTAGGTTAAAATTTTAACCTTGCCGCCCCACTTGATTAAGATTGGGCCTAACATTATTTTCTTATTTCATTTAATCCATTGGACTTTAAATAAAAAGCCCACATGTGAACCAGACCCATTCTTACTAAAAGAAACAAGCCCACATGTCTTTCATTAATATATTAATATAATTGAGCAGCCCATTACTTAAATAATGTGCAAATTATATTCTTAATATATTAAATGCAATTCTAGATGGACCCTTAAATTGGTCCGGTAGAATATATCAAGTGATCCATGCAAGTCCGTGTGGATTGGGGATCTTGGCGGGCCATCTAAATTTAAGCTTCAATAGACATAACCTAATCACAATCAACAAATGATTCACTTAGGTCCGATCCATTAATTTTAACTCATTCCACTAAAGAGCTAAAACTGAACTCTTAAATAAAGATAGAAAAGGAAGATGCTCCTCATTCATACCCTAGACAATCATATTGGAGATAGTGTATCCTCGTGATTAATATCAGTAATCGCCAAGAGTTCATAGACCGCCTATAACTCTCCAAGTTACCATATTTACTCATATGACCATGTTTTGAACTTGGATATTTTGACTTGTCCAGAAGCCATGTTTTCAATAGACACTATCGAAAACTCAACGTTGAGATTTAATATCCAATTACCTCAAAACATCCATATGATGATATTATACTCTCATTTAATTAAATGGAGCCACGATGTCCATATCTATAAATGAAGTCCTCTATCGATTAACAAATGAATATCACCAAACTATCGAGGATAGACTATGCGATATAATCGTACTCATTGATAACTCAAATGATATCACTTGCAACCATAAGTCCATCATTTATCTCAGGATTAAGATAGACCCTCCGATTGTCCTGATAATGAAAAGACTATTATCTATTGACGGTTCTAGATAAAGCTTTTCATTGTGATCCAGTTCAATGCACCCAGTGCACTAGATCCTTTTGCTCCGATGATTTTAGACTCATCATATCTCATTTGATCCCACTCAATTGCTACCAAAAGAATTCTACAACTTTAACAAGATAAAGGTGCCCAACCTTTAACTTAAGTTGTGAACATTATTCAAGACTAACTAAAGAATTGTGTCTACCACATACATATCCAGATGTACGAACAATTCTTCTTTTCCCATAGTCTTTAGACCTTATGATTATTTACTTTGACAATTATAATATAAACTATAAATGCTATACGATTTGTTAAACCAGAAATCTCTTTATTAATAGGAAAAAGATTGTTAATTACAACATTACACTCTTGCTATTGAGCATAATCCTAACAACTTCTTCCCTAGGAGGAGCCTCATCCTCCCTTCTTGGTTCTTGTCTTTCCATATTCATAGCTTGCTTTGGAATTTCTTTGAATTCTCTTACAATCCTTCCAACACGGCTAGATTCTTTCCATGGTGGGTGTAATCCTCTTCTTAAGGATCATCTACCGTGAATGCACCTAAACTCCTGAAAATGGATTTGATAAAGAAAACACAAGAAAAAGGTAAAAAGAACTACGAGAATCTATAAACAAGAAAAACAAAAATAATTATGTATAAGTAAAAACTAGTAAGCTAACTAATGAATTGTAAAATACAAAGAAAAGTCAATCAATTTAACAATCGCTACCAATTCCCCAACAGCAATGCCAATTTTGATGAGGTCGTTTATGTGCTCAACAAAATACTCTTTATGTTCTTTGGAAAACCATGTTTTAGCCACTTAAAAATCCTTTAAGATGTTAATTCTTAGCAAGTGGTAAGTAAGATTCATTCCACACAGAAATGGAGTAATATGTTAGATTAATTGACTAATCTATATTGCAATAAAATGATAGTTGTGTGGTTTGATAAACCACCAAACATGCAAGTAAGATAAACATTCAAAAATGATAGGAAAAATAGAAGACTCAACAATCTTGATAAGCGGGATGATATAAACAAATAGAGTAGATACTAGGGAATTGATAGAGTTACAAGTGATACGAGCAATGCTCTTCAAAGCTTCATTAATGACGAAATCTCTTAGATGCTAACCATTTGTTTCCTTTAGTGTGTTTAGGTCATTTTTATGAACACTAAGCATCTTCCTACCTCAATACCTAACTGATTAAGGAAAGGGGGTCAAGGTAGGATTAATTTGGTACAAATCAAGGGTTTAGATTAGTAGGGTTGATATACCTACCACTAATCTGTCCTATTCACTAAGTTCCTTAACCAATCAAGGGTGTCAATCCAAGATTGGTTTCACAACAAATTATCCCACAAAATAATATGATATTCTAGTGATATACAATGCAAATCACATAATGCATAGAATCTCAATATTAAGTGAATAGAAAACAAATAGAGATTTAATTACACATAGTTTAAATAAAAACCCACAACAAATGTTCCTCACATCTATCCCCTAGATTAGGGGTTTAGTTACATATAGTTACAATCAAATGAATAAGTAGTAATAGTTAAGGAAATCATCCTTAGGCCTCCTTCTTTAGTGCTTGCTCTTTCCTTTCCCTTGTTGCTCCTAGTGTCAAGAGTGGTAGAAAAGGATGTGTCTAGATGGTGGGTGTCTAGATGGTGGGTGACAAAGGTATTGAAATGTAGAGAATGGAAAGATAGGAATGGTTGGGTGAAGTAATCAAGACATTAGTGTTGAGGTTTTGGATGGAAAGGTAGTACAAGTTTAGAGAATGGAGGAAGTTGAAAGAGTGATGTATGGAGGAGAAACTAGGTCAAATGCTCTGTAAATTCATGCTTTCTAAATGCTTGGATGATTCTTCAAGTTGGAAGAGAAGAATATATATAGTCACACTCATAATTGTACTAATAACTGCTTGAAAATCCGATGTGGAAAGATGCCGCTACTTATATAGCTATAGCGACATACTGGCATTTTGCTCTTACCTGCTGTACATTTGTTGTACGTACAGCGAGACACCTAATCGATTTTAAAATCGCTGGTGTATCGTTGTTTGGTCGTTGTACGTACAGCGGCTCTCAAAAATCTAAGAGCAACCGCCTTTGAGTCGCCCAATTATCACCCCCATGAATAGTGGTTCACGAAAAACTTGTTCTTCATTTTCCAGACAAACTGCTGTATGCACAAAGGGTGAACAACGATCAAGGAAATGCAAAATGATCAAAACATCATAGCTTCAATTTAACCTCATATATATATATATACATATGCCACTTTATCCTTATGTTGTTTTTAAGAGTTCAAAATCATATTTTTAACTTAGAGCATTTTCCAAGAGAGAATATCATCCAAGAACTCACATTTGATCATTCAAACTCATTTCCATGTGACTCAAACATCATCTAGCATCATCTAGATTCATCTAGGATGTATCTTTGCATGGGTCTTCTTTAATACACATGACTTCGTAAGTTGATCATTAATTTCATCCATTTTAGTGTTCTTACTTAGTAAGAATTCTCATTTATTACTTCTATGCATCTAGATTATATTTTTGTGTTGATTGATTGAGTTGTTGTATTGTGATAGCTATTACATCTAGGATTGTTTTTAATCTTATATAGCTAAGTTTTAAATGACATGTAGCCACATGATATTTTAGGATTGATTGACATGCTCATGCATGATTTGACAAGCATTAAATGTGTTAACCTAATATTTATGCATTTGATATTCACATAGGTTGTATTCTCTTCATTGTGACCGAAGCCTTGTGACTAAGAAGGTTAATGCACAAGCAAATAGGTCTATAATCACTATTAAAGGTCCGTTGGGTAAAGTGGAAGGGTTTGTGACCAAGAATGGTTGAGGTCAACCTAGATTGTAAACCTTCATTCAAGTAGTGGATTTAAGAACCATGTGTGGCTAGCATATTATCCCGTAAGTTTTTCCCAGTCGTGGGTTTTTCACATAAATCAATTAACGTGCAATTTATTATTTTTCGCAAATGGATTTAGTTGATTGTATTTTGCTTAGATTGGGTGTTTTATTGAATATTGACTAGAATCACTATTATAGGCCAATTGGATAGAGTAGAAAGGTTTGTGACCAAGAATGGTTAAGGTCAACCTAGGTTGTAAACTTTCATTCAAGTAATGGATTTGAGGACCGTGTGTAGCTAGCATATTAGCCCGTGAGTTTTTCCTAGTCGTGGGTTTCTCAAGTAAATCAATCAACGTGCAATTTATTGTTTTCCGTACATAGATTTAGTTGATTGTATTTTGCCTAGGTTGGGTGTTTTATTGAATATTGATTATTCAAGAAAAATTAGTAATTAACTTGATTAAAACATATTCACCCACAGGTATATTTAGACACACCTTAATAGTTTCAAGATATGACTTTTTGGATGTGATTTGTGGTTTTTGTTTTTAAAATTTATTTATGTTTTTATTTATTTTTATTTTTTGGGGTGGGGGGGAATTGATTTGATGTTTTTGTTTGTGGAATTTCATTGAAGGAACGTGGATTAATAAATAAAGTTTTGTAGTGATTGAAAATTTTTTTTGTTTGAATAGTGGTAAGATAGAAAAAATATATATATTAAATTTGTGGTGTTTGGAAAGTGAGAAAATGTTAAAAAATGAAAGAAAAAAAAAAGTAGAAGAATTTGGAAAAGAAAATGAATGTTCCTACATTTTTTTATTTAAATATTGATTTTTAAATAAACAAATAATAGATAAAATAAGTGATCAGAGGTATTTTAGTCATTCCATATAAAAAATATGGTTGACCGTTACCGTTACGAAAATTAACTAACGGCAAGGAATGTTAGTGTAATTAACAGAGTTGACTATATATGCAGTTAGGCCTAATGTCAGGGATGTTTATGGAATTAGCCTTATATATTAATGTGTCGAGTCAAAAATTCCTGCCACGTGCGCCATTCAAACGGCGTTCCATCCGGCAACTAAAATTAACGAGAGAGATATAAACGGCATTTTTCGTTACACAAAAACCACCTGAGAGAGTCAATTCCAGTCAAAGACATATATGCCCCTCCCCCACTACTTATCTCTCTATATCTCTTCGCTCTAAAGCAAAATTCCTCTCTCGCTCTAAAAAAAAACCCGATTCCGGTTCGAGCGAAACGTTTTTTGTTTGTTTGTATCGTTTCGGTCTCAAAAGTTGCGGACAGTATAAAATACAAAAGACGAAAAGCAAGAAACTGTTCGTTTTGGTTTTACTTTTACTTTACTCTCTCTGATAGGGAGAGAGAGAGAATATCGGGGCCATGGCTGAGACTGAGAGCTTCGAAGCTCTAAAACGGCAGCAAAACTTGCAAAAGGACGCCTTCGAACATGACAACGACGTAGTAGAAGAAGAAGAAGAGGAAGAGGAGGAGGACGAAGACGAACTGTTGATAAACGAAGGAGGAGGAGCGAGTCTACTCAGTGAGTCTCGAGAACAGAATCTCAATGAGTGTCAAGGTAGGTTTTTTGCTTTTTTGAATTAATTTTTGTTTTTGTTTGAGAGAAACGGTTTCTTTATTTATTTATTTATTTATTTTTTTTTATAACTATTAGTAAAAGTAAGTGATCTGACAGGGTTACAAGTGAATTCTGGTTTGGAATTGCACGACGGAGTTGAATCAAAGGTTAGTAGCTCGACATGAGTTTCGTTTTGAAATATAAAATAAAATAAATTTGAAATTCTGTTGTGTTATTATGTTGTTTTGTTCTGTTTTTAAAATTTGATTGTTTAGAATATTATTGCATAAATTAGTGAACTTGAATACACATATTTGAGTAAAACATTATATGGTAAGGTTTAGGTTTTTGTTATGTTGACTGTGTACAGAATTTATGTGTTGATTATGTTCCTTTGAGTTTTAAGGGTTTTTTTATTTTTTTATTATTGTTGTTAGTTTCATGAGTCGAGTAGACTGTTGAATTGTTGCAGGAGACTGTAGTTATTTGCTTTGAGAAATGAGTTCCAATTTTCCATTTATCTTTCTCCAAGTAGAAGGCAAGAACTGGGTCATATCAATCGTGGCACTAGAGTAAATGATGCTGTGGAACATAATATTCATTAAAATTGTGTTTTGAAGTTAGGGTTTATGACTGTAACCATATATCACGGATAGAATATATGTTTCTGGGAATTTAATGTTCATTAAAATCTTTTTTTGAGGTTAGGGTTTAAGACTGACCATACCACAGTTAAAAGTAGTTTTTTTACTAGTGTTGTGAGTATATTACGGAATAATGTTTTTCAGTTTTCTGTCTATTTTTCCGAAAACTTTGAAAGTCATCTATAAGGGGCAATACTCTGCTAACCATGAACCACCAACCCTATAGCAGTGCAATACGGATTCAATTCTCTTGAGAATTTAGCAGCAAGCTAGCTGGCACGTTCATGTCTACTCAATTAAGCCACCACTAAATCAAAATATGAAGTTTGTTGTCCCTGCTTTATCTTGTGCTTCCTGATGTTAACTGAATTGTCGAGTTGTACCAATGCTTTTTGAAAGTGAGGTGACTGACATAACATTATAAAAAAGTTGTTCAAAAGTAGAATTTCTTTTGGGGAAAATTAGAATTTTTTAATGTGTTAAAGAGTTCAAAAGTAGCTTTGAAAGCATCTTTATCATGCTTGATTAGGATATTCTAGGGAGTGTAATGAAAGGGCTTTTGATGAGGTTGATTCTTCAATTCCAAGCTTTAAGATATTTTATTTGAGGAATTTTTTTAGTATAGCTACTGTTAAAACTAAATAAATAAAGGGTGCAAAGTATTTTATGCTGCACAAAGCAACAATATTATGCCAATGGCATAGTTGATTGTAGTGAGATACCTTAAAATTCTTGTTCAGCAGAAGAGTCCTTTCAAGCTAAGAAAAGAAGATTTTGATCAAACATACCATGTATCCAAGTAAATTTGAGCTTGAGTAGCTTCTTTATTGATTAGTATCTAGATTTCAAAGTTGGTGTTTACCCCTAGACATGCACACATTAGTCCATGTAACGTAAATCATTGAATTTCAATTTAAATAGTGGTTGATCTATTGGTTGTGGGCTTTTAAGATCGACTCTTATTCTTTTTACTCTTAATATTTTGAAGGGGAGCCATGGCAATGAAGAAGTCTGCTGATTTGTTATGTACTTCATATTTCATCTTGTGCTATTATTTTCTGATAATTTACCCGGTTTAATCATGTATTTCCTTGTTAAATATTTTTAGCAGCAAGTTGAGGTGTGTCACCATGAATTTTCGGTAAATATAACAGCGGGTGCTGAAGCTTCCACACAAAATCAGCTTCAATTATCCACTTGTCCCACATCCATATCCGAACTATCACCAACTTCTGTTACACAATCTATATCATCTGTTCCAAGTCCGACTCTACCAGAAAAAAGATTGTCACCACTAAAGGTTATCAATGTATCTGTACCTGAAGCAGACCAGCAAAATTCTTCCGATCTTAAAAGTATATCCGTTGTTCACATCGTGAAGACACCTGTTTTTGATGGATACAATTGGCGTAAATATGGTCAGAAGCAAGTGAAGAGTCCTAAAGGTTCTAGAAGCTATTACAAGTGCACATTTTCTGACTGTTGTGCCAAAAAGATCGAATGTTCAGATCACTCAGGCCATGTCATTGAGATTGTTAATAAAGGCATGCACAGCCATGATCCACCTAGAAAGAATAATTGCATTAGGGAAAGCAGGATTGCACCATCTGTTGGGGCTGTTTTACAGGATATTGTTTCAGAGCAGCCCGTCAGAATGCTTAACGATTCAGATCCATCCACATCTTCAAAAGATTCTATACAGGAAACAACCACAATTCCTGACAAAAAACGACCAAACTTAAGTGGTGGTGTTGACAGAAATGACGAAGTTTTAGTCAAGGAGGAGCATGTGCATGAACCAGAACCAAAAAAACGGCAAGTTTGCTACTAAATTCAGATTATTTACCTTTTTCAATATTATTTTGCAAACACAGTATTTGTGATTATCTGGTTTTGATATTGTAATGATGACCAGGGTGAAAAAGGAGAACTTAGCATGTTCAAGTCCGGTCCTAAAACCAGGCAAAAAGCCTAAATTTGTTGTCCATGCGGCTGGTGATGTCGGGATCTCAGGCGATGGATACAGATGGCGCAAGTACGGACAGAAAATGGTGAAAGGAAACCCTAACCCCAGGTGCAAGCTTATTTCTTGTTATTCTTTTTTGGTTGATGTTTTTAATCTCCTAAATCATTATGTAAGCTTTGGTACTAGTGCTCCATCTATGTAGCAGGCTTCATTGTTTTCATTTCTGTTTCATCTCTTCCTCCCAATAACCCCACTACCACACTAAACGAACCCCCACTTGCCCCCCCTCCCCAACATACACACACACACGCAAAGTTTTTATCGTTTGTGCCCAAAAATCATGATAGGAGTATACCAGTCTATAAAATTTCTCTAGAAATCCACCCCGCTGCACATACTTTACAATTTTGGATACGCATGCTTCTGTCAACATTTTTCATGCCGTTGAACATTTTCTCCTAAGGCTAATCCCATAGAGTCTCACCAGTCACTAGTTTTTTTTTCTTAAATTTAATCAAAAAATAAATAATGTTTTAATTTGTTTATTGCTAATTGTTTCACTGATTTATTGCTTTAATAAATTTTCAGGAACTATTATAGATGCACTTCTGCCGGATGCCCTGTTCGTAAGCACATTGAGACAGCTGTAGATAACACAAATGCTGTCATTATAACGTATAAGGGGGTACATGACCATGACATGCCTGTACCAAAGAAGCGACATGGACCCCCAAGTGCTCCTCTTGTCGCTGCTGCTGCTCCAGCTTCCATGAACAATTCGCAATTTAAGAAAACAGACACAGTCCAGAACCAAATGACTTCAACCCAGTGGTCAGTTGGCACAGAAGGTGAATTGACTGGTGCAGCCATGGACCTTGGAGGTGAGAAGGCAATGGAATCAGCTCGAACTCTTTTGAGCATCGGATTTGAAATAAAGCCTTGTTGATAGCTCCTTCAAAGGCTTTAGATTACGATAGGGTATTAGTGAGCTTTTTATGTAAGAAAATCATGCATCTGTTGTCCTATAAATTATCGAATTTCAGGTTTGATTTTCTTCTCTTTTTTTTTTTTTTTTTCTGTCTTATTTATGTAGTCTTTCAGTGAGCAGTTGTATAGTTAGTATTTTATCTAGACAGATTGAAAGTAGAGGAATGATATAGATTGCGCTTTTTCTTGGGTCTTTGCCTCTGTTTGTGGATGCATGTCAGCATCCAAATCACTGCAACATCGGCTTCCAAAGATAGTTGATCAAGGTATCGATGAGCAAATTTCTAGTCACTATCCATGAAATAGGATAATTTTGCATCTGATTTTTGCTTTCTATTAGCCAGTGATTAATGAGATTCTCAGAGCAGTTCTCTGCATTGAATTCCAACGTATAGAAAATAGATTTGTGATTGAAGTTTAATCATTGGTGATGGTCACGGCTTTGTCTAGCTCACAATGTTCAAAATAACTTGGTGTGAGCTCGTTCCTTTGCCCGGGTTCTAATGTACAGGCTGCACTTGTCAAAAAAAAATATTGTATAACAGCAAGTTATAGATAATGAATTAGCTGCCACAGAAATTAAGTGTTTGTTATGATTTTAGTGTGGGTTAAAGCTTCCTTAGAATTAAAGTGTACCAGTGGAAGTTGCTTTGATGTTTGAACTTTTTTTCTATTATCTTTAGCTAGCAAGCTGAGCTGGATTAATAAATGCACAACCCCTCTTACTCTCTGAGGTTCAAGTCTTGTCATTTATATTTTACAAGTATGTAATTAGAGTTTTATCGGAACTATTCAGTAGTCTATATTAAGACCAACGGTTTGCGTTCACGTGAATAAATGCAATCCAATAACTACCTATCTCCTATCTCTATAGCTATTTTGTGTCGGCTAAACCCGGATTCTTCTTATTGATGAATTGATAGAAAATTGTGGTAATTTTGATAAGCAAGTCAGAAACATGAATATGATATCTGAACCCAGAACAGTATGAGCTGTAAATGACAGTTATGGATGATACAAAAGAAGCAAGCAATTAAAGATTTCCAAGACAAGCAATTATCAGCCACACCAACTCTCCATTGCTCTGTGTTTGGTAGGGATAATAAAAAATTGAGACAACATATAAGAATAATTCTCTAGTCAAATCTAATCCTAATGAAAAACTTCAGGATCAGACCTAGTTAGAGAAGGACCCATCATATAATCAGTCATTATGTTAACAAAATACTGAAAACAGATGTAGGTGAAACCTACACATTATCAGGAAATCTTGGGCCCAACAGCACAAAATCTGTCTCAAATTAGGAGTCCTTCCCTGTCCTATTGGGACAGAAAAACATAGTGCCCCAAAGTCCATCATCATCACCTATTAAAGTAAAATGGACTACTCAGTCTCAGTTTTTTTAGCTGTCCAGCAAATTCTGAGGCAGTCATCAAATAATATCAACCTGGGGAGCTAACCCTAAATCTGTAAGGTCATGAATCTGATGGTGACAGATCAAAATAGGTAAAACTTTTGTTTTCTGTTTCTGCTTCGGTTGTTGCTGCTGCTGGAATCTTGGTTTAAATAGATAATTCTAATTACTAAACTTTTTCAACTGTACAAAAAATTGTACATCAATTTGGAGGGCTCTATTGACAGGCCTCAATATATCATCACAATCATCAGTTAATGTAATTCACTTGTAATCTACAATCTACAAATCCATGGGTGCATAGGAATTCATCAAGTTTTTATACACAAATCCACCTTCATTACTGCCCAAAAGTAAAGAGTAGCTGTGAATTGGTCAATAGCAAAGTGATAACTGAACCTGGAACCCGTTCTTCCACTACTAATCCGGGATCTGATCTCAATTTTCGGTTCATTCCGAGGAGAAACTTAATACATCAATGGCCATGGATAATTCAGATTCAATCACACAGTCTGTTTTCTTGTCCTTGTCCTTATCTGCGATGCCATTTTCTTCCTTCACTTCAGCTGCAGCAATACATTCCTGGAACCTGAAGCAACCGGTGAGATGGTCGTTTGTTATTCCAGCCACCTGCATGAATGCGTAGACAACAGTGGGTCCCACGCTCCGGAATCCTCTTCTCACAAGATCTTTGCTTATCACATCAGCCTTCGGGGTTTTCACTGGAACTTGGCGAGGATAACGAAATCTACTTACTATAGGCTTGTGGTTCACAAAGCTCCAAATATAATTGTCAAATGACCCAAACTCTTGTATGACCTGGCATCAGCAAAACCTGCAAAAAGTTAGTTGCAATCATAATCATAGCAACCCATGGAGTGTGCAATAATGGCACTCGATTCCTTAAAAAAGGTTAGTGGCTAATGACTAGCAAAAACCATCAAGTCGGATGAATGACTTGGGACTTACCAGCTAAACAAGGTTGCTAGACAAGATGAGGTTGACCCTGTGGTTTGCCCCTCACACCCACACCACGAGGTTGTGGGTTCGAGTCCGTCTCACTCCCCAAATCCCGAATTATTGTAATATTTAAAAATAAATAAATAAAGCTAAGCAAGTTGGCATCTTGAAGGAAGGGAATAATTAGGTTGCATGAGTAAACTCTTCAAATAAGATAAAATAATTCCACATCAGGTTGTATGGTAATATTATGTTTTGTCATATATGGGTCATACTAATTGTTGAGGAATCAGGACCACCATTCAACTACTTTTTCACCTAACCCACCGGATCAAATGATCACTAAGCACCCATTGTGTCATTTAATTGCATGTGGAAAAAAAAAAGCTAAATCATTGTAATTGATCCCCAAAAAGTTTTTGACAAGAAAAGTGGTATAAATCCATCCAAACCAATCAAAGGTTTTCTCCACCAGAAGATTGGTGCAATAACTAATCCTACATCTAGAAATAGAAAACTGTGGTCTTGCAAAATGTAATAAACTGTTGGTAAACGATAAAGGTAGTTTCAAAGAAGTAAATTCAAGACTACTTTTTTCGTCTTCTGATAAACAAACTAACTGCTGCATATAATTATTAATATGATCCAAACACCAATAACAATTTAATGAACACTGTTCATGTTCATCTTCTGCTACTCAACAGTAAACAATGGTACGAGAAACAAGAATCTACCTTAGACATTTGCCGGGCATTCTCAGTTATAGCACGCAGCTTCAGTTCAGACAATAGAGAGATTGCAGCACTTCCTGCTGCTGTTATCTTTTTCTCATTTAATTTCGAGACTGCGATTGGATCGAATCCCACAAAAATTTCCCTGCTCCAGAAAGTCATTAAAATAGAGCAACTAGAAGCTCAAAAGGTGAGAGCACAAGATTACAGCATTTACTTCAGCAATCAGTGCTGATATATGAAAGGAACAAAGGAGTTTCATACAAACAATACCTAAAGATGTGTCTTTTACTGAGTATAGCAGGCCATGTGAGTTCAGACAAAGCACTTGACAGTACAAGAAGCTCAAACAATTTCCTGCATGTGGAGAAGAATATTGAGTAAAGTAACTGTTAAACAGGGTTTATATGAAGAAGTGAAAGCCCTTTTGACTGATAGACAAAGGTTACGATCCCATACTTGTCATCATGTACTGGAACTCCAAATTCTTCATCATGGAAAGCAGCATAACATGCATCTGATTTTAGTAAATGAAAATCAGTCAGCATACACTACTGGAAATAGGCAAGGCATTTAATTAACGATTATTGGAGAATATATATATATATATATTCCTTGGTGTAAAATGGATTACAATCAAATTATTTATCTCCGGTTCTCTCACCAAGTGAAGAAAAACATAAAAGAAACAATGCACCACCTTAGTTAATAGGTGGTTCAATGGATTTATTCTCATGTGATGAAATATTGAAGTAGAATGCAATTACTCTAAGGTCTCACAAGAATACTGCCTAAACATCAAAATTTGGGTGCACAATCAGTTGTTGAATGTACTGTTTCAATTGCACATAACAATTATGGATAGCAATGTGGCAAATAGTAAAATCAAACAGATGTTAGGCCTTGACACCTATAATTAAATTAAACGGTATCATTTTTCTAAAATGGCACTTGGGAGGTGTTGCAAATTAGATAGATTGTAGCTAGCTGTCATCTTGATGTTTTTATTTTTTCTATGCGATGAAATTATAGAAGTTATGGGTATTAGCTCAGCAAAGTTTTATTTCCATCCACTTGAATGGGAGATAGATTGTCTTTTAAACTCCATCTAGGTGTCTCATTTCGCTCTATCAGTCAATTAATTCCATTTAAATTTTAAACTAATGCTTGTATAGTAATAAACCAACACATATCCTTCATAACTTACAAAAACCTCTAGCATGCAAAAAGAAAAAGAAACTTAATATCGCAGTGCACCAATTTACATCATCAATCACAATCAAAGAAGTAAGAAACAAATACATCATAAGCTGCCCTTAATCATCCCAAATCAATCAAGACTCAAACCAAAATAGTTGGGCTTCAGAACGTAACTGCTTCATTTCTGTTTTAAACAGGCCAGACAAATGAGATGCAACCCTTATCAGTTAGTTTACTTTCAGATAGATGCTTCAAATATAAAAGTCAAATCCAAACCAAGCAATCACACTAACAAAATAATTTAGAAAGAGTACTTAAATTGAACTAATTTCCGTCTAATTAATAAAATCTATCTATACACATGGGAATTGGAATGGTAGATAGACATATTTTATGCTTAGCAATTCTAAAATAAAGTGAAATGGTTCATATCAATATGCATAAGGTTCACCCAACATTATTATTTCATTTTTGTATTTCACATGTTTTGCATTGGTAAACATTTATGAAGGAAACATATTACCACAAACTTCATACATATACTTGAAAACCATAACAAATTACTCTAAAATCATGGGAGCAAGAACAAACCAGTATTTGGAGTCACCCACGCACACCTCTTCTGGGTCTGTGATCCATCAGAGGGAGGAGAATCCAACCCGCCATCAGAAACAACACTCCTTGGCTTTGAAACAAATTGTTTCTTCCTACTCCCTACACTATATGACCGTGTCAACCTCCCAGTAGATGCTCGACTATGAAACGAATCCGTAGAGGCATCAGACGAGCATGAAGCATTCAGTGACAAGTTGGACTGCAGTAACTGCTCGTGGCGGCGAAGCACTGAAGGAACACTAAGGGAATGTGATTTAGGTGACAATGCAGTAGTACCCTTGGAGGATGGAACATGGGTTTTCTTCTCCTCTGCTGTATAGACCTCCACAGGTGATTTTTCGACCTTTCTCAATGGCTTCGAAGCAGGCTTTCGTGTACTCAATGACCCTGCTTTGTTCCCGGCTGGTCCTAGGACCGGCCTTGTCTCTGATTCAGCCACATTCATTGATCTCACTCTTGGAGCACCCGACATGGATACAATTAACTTTGATTCAACAAAAAACTAGAAGAGATCCTACTTTTTGACCCCACCAAATCACTCAACCCTTTTCAATTTTGCAACCTACTGCCTTCACTCATTTTCATCTTATACAATTCTCAAAAACCACTTTCATCTAGACAGATCTCAGCTTTCCACCACAAACTCACTCAAAATTACACTTGTGCCACTCCCATTATTCATTCAAATCCACCAAAACCCCACCTCACAAAAACATTTGAAGCCCTCATCTTTCTCATCCCCAGACTCTAAATCAGCTCAAAAACCCTGAAAAACACAAAACCCATCACCAAAACATATCAAAAATGAGTTCAACTTCTAAAGTGTTAACACTTACAAAAAGCAGCTAAACTTCAAGAAAAAATAGAACGGTCTCATTTCGACTGTATATATACATTCAATGACACCGATTCAAAATGAGCCTCGAAACATAAAGATTCCACTCTGCATTGTTAGAGAGAGAGAGAGAGAATGTGAATGTTTTACCTCAAAAGAAAAGTTGGGTTTTTTTTTTCTTTTGTGAAACTGTGTCGTTTCAGTGACTTTCACATGGGGAGAAATCAAAAGCTGACACATTTATCATATTTATTTCACCCTTAGCTTCTTTTTCTTGGTTCGTTTGTTTCCCGAGAAAATGAGAAAGGAAAGTGGGTTGATCGGAAAATGAAAGAAAGAATGTGAGTTTCGATCTATATCAAGGATTGAATTTTCTCTCTTACCAAATGTTTTTAAAGAGAGAATTGAAGAACAAATGAGTGAAAGAGAGAGGAAAGTAAAAGAATGGGCTTTATTTAATTTGCTGGCGACTTAAACAACCGGTTTCCACCACTGTTTTACCGGCTGTCTCCTGTTGTTTCGTGCTGCTTCTTCTTTTCTATGTCTTTACCGGTTATAGTTGATTTTAAAATATCGAGAATTCAAAATTTCACGAACAATAGTTTACTTGATCTCTATATCCTTATTTATTTGGTGTTAGATTTAAAAAAAAATAAAAAAAATGTTTTCCTTTTTTTTTAATTTTTTTAATTTTTTTTAATTTTTTAATTTTTATTTTAACTCAGCATGAATTTTTTTTTAAAATAATAATAAATTTGGTTTTTATTTTATTTTAATTAATAATATTATAGTTGTTGTAGTCAAAAATGGGTCATATGCCTAACCTTTTGAAGCCCATACCTTTTTATTGTTAGCTCTTATCTAGGCTCGTTGTATCGGGTCGACCTAGTACAAGTATCAGCTAAAAGACTTGGCAGATTGAGGACCAAGTTAGTTCAGTTGTAAGAGGTGGATAACGTATATTTCAAAAAGAGAGAATCTCTCCTGAAATCTCGCCCACAATCGATTCACGATCAAGTGAACGTTGAAGATGGTTGATTCCCTATAAATAATAGAACTTTTTTCACAGTAAAGCTCTCTAATTTCTCGACTAAAAAAGTTGATAAAAAGCTTATTGAAACTCTGCTCGTAAACGATTTAGTCACCAGAATTTGATCTAAATTACAATTACGATCAATTCAAACATTTGTTCAGCCCAAGTATACCTAAGGCTAAGAACTCAACCCCATCTCCAACGTTTTTCCTATATTTGTTTCTTTGTTCTTTTCTTTTCTACAGGTTCCATGAAGAAGACAACCTTTCAGGGTCGATCGACTAACTGTTTTTACAGGTTCATTAAGGAGACAACATTCCTTACTTGGCTAATCCAACTAAGTTGCTTTGGGCCTAACATAACCCGACCCAATACACTTTAACCGTAGATCTACCTCCTACAGTTTGGCGCCCACTGTAGGGCCTATCGCAATTCTACAACAAAGCTAGTCGAACCTTTCATACGAACTTTTCAACATGTCTGAAGATTGAAACGCCTCGACCGTCGAAGAACAGATAGCGGCACTAACTACCCAAATGACCGCAAACGTAGCGAAGTTGCTGGCACTCGAAGTAAAAAATGCTGCAATCCGAGCGACCAATGGCGAACTACGGGCTATACTCGAAAGCGTGACAGCCGATAGCGAAACAACCGGAACCCTAGTACCAGTTCCAAACGACGAACAGGAAATCGATCGAACAGCTCTAGACCACCCAATTGGACCAATAGCGCCAAACGTAAACCCCAATGTCGGGCAGAATCAGTAGATGCCTTAAACGACTTGGGTTGAAATCGACCTCAACGACCTGCCGATCCGAAATAAGAACGAACAAGAACCAATCACAAGCCTGCAGCCGGAAAACATCTTAAAGACACCTATGTTGATCCAGTCGACACCGGGATTGGTAAAACCCGTATCTAACTTACTTCCATATATTAACACTGAATTCTCTCGCAGGTTTGTAGAAATGGAAGCACTTATACAAAGAATTACAGGAGTCCCAACTCCAATAAGGAAAAGCGCAGCGAACAGCTTCACCGACTCACCATTTGTCGACGATATAGCCCTAATCGAAATGCCTAGGAAGTTCAACTTCCCAAACATGAAGCAGTACGAAGGAATGACCGATCCTAATGACCATATAGCACAGTACAAATAGAGAATGTTTACTGCGGTGATCCTACACGACCTACGAGAAGCATGAATGTGCAAAGCCTTTGGGTCCAGCCTCAATGGTCCAGCTTTACAATTCTATTAATTCCTTTGCGCAGCTCATAGATACTTTCGTGGAGTAATTTGCAAGCAGTCGCAAACTAGAAAAGCAGTTGGACGACCTATATATGGTAACACAAAGACATGGTGAAAATCTAAGGACCTAAGTTAGACGCTTCAATAGAGAGAAAGTGCAGATCCCACATTGTAATCAAGCAGCAGCAATCTACGCCTTCAGGAAAAGACTCAGGTTTGACTCCAACCTATATAAAGAACTCACCAAATATCCATGCAGGACGATGGAAGATGTACTGGCAAATGCTTGGGCCTAAATTAAATGGGAAGAAGACGAAGCTAACTTCGTTGGAAAAGTCAACAACTATTCAAATAGAAGAAATGATCGAGTCGATAGAAGATCTAACGACAGACGGACAGAACCATATCCAACGAGCAACCGCCGAAACACTCAACCACGAAATAAAGGTTCAAGCGATCAATGACTGTACAGACGCAAAAATTCAAGGTCGAGTCGACCGCAAGTCCAAGTGCCAGAATACAATCTAAGTATTAAACCAATCGACCTTATAGCAGTGATAAGAGAAGTAGGCAAAATAGTCAAATGGCCATGAAAAATGAACGCCCTTCCAGAACATCAAGACACGAGATTACGATATGAATTTCACGGCGACCATGGCCATCGAACGGAAGATGCGTCGCCCTTAAATTAGAAGTCGTAGAACTTCTTAAGCAGGGACATCTACAAGAATTCATAACGAATAAGGGGAAACAAACCCTCGCTCGACGCGACGAAAGGCAAACCGATATAAATAATAATCTGCCAAAACTAGTAGAGTCATCAACTATATTGCTGGAGGATCAAAAGTCAGTGACGTAAGTTATTCGGCGACAAAGATGCATACACAACAAGTGTCAAACACGGTGATTCAACATAATCGAAAGCATCCCATAAATGTCGACGAAACGGTCATCTTCAAATCTACAGACAGAGCAAATTTGTTTTCTCCTCATCATGATGCACTTGTTATTTCCTTACATATAGCTAACTGTCTAACAAAACGCATTTTGATCAACAATGGTAGTTCATGCAACATTTTGTTTAACTTAGCTTTAAGAGCGATGCAGGTCAACGAAACCAAGCTCAGTCACCGAACGACCATGATAACAAGGTTCAGTAGGGAGCAAAAAAGTACCATAAGCGAGATTGTGTTACCAATCTACGCTGAAGGAGTCAACCTCTACATCAATTTCTTAGTGATCAATTGCCAATCCCCATATAATGCGATTCTAGACAGGCTATGGATACACGAGATGAATGCTATACCATCGACCAATCACTAAATGATTAAATTCCCAACCAGATGGGGAGTTAGAGAAATAAAAAGGGAGCAGAGAGCAGCCAGAGAGTGCTACCGAAATGCCATGAAGAAGAAGAAAGAGGAATTATAGCAATTACAGGAAACCAATGTCGAATAGACTCAAAACAAACCGAAAATGGAAGAACTCAATGAGGTGTCGATCAACCCAGAAATCCAGAACACAAAGTCTTCATCGGATCCAGACTACCTAGAGAAATCTGCAAGCAATTAATCAAATTCTTAAAGGAATGACGAAGCAGTTTCGCTTGGTCACATTCAGACATGATTGGCATTGACCCGAAGGTAATAGTTCATAAATTACAGGTAGACCCCGATCATCAACCCCTGAAACAAAAAGGAAGAAAATTTTCACCAGAGAGGAACAAAATGATTAATGAAGAGATCCAGAAACTGTTCGACATCAGATCAATCAAAGAAGTGAAGTACCTTGATTGGCTGGCAAACATCGTAGTCGTAAAGAAAAAGAATGGAAAATGGCGAGTTTGCATCGACTTCACGGATCTCAACAAGGCATGCTCTAAGGATTCTTTCCTGCTTCCCCATATAGACATGTTAGTCGACGCGACAGCAGGACACGAACTACTAAGCTTCATGGATGCCTTTTCAGGCTACAATCAAATCTTGATGCATCCAGATGACTAGAAAAAAACTACATTCATAACGTAGTGAGGTACCTTCTGCTATAAAGTTATGGCTTTTGGTTTGAAAAATACAGGTGCAACCTACCAATGACTGGTCAATAAGATGTTCTCTAAAATGCTCAGGACGACGATGGAAGTATACATCGACGATATGCTGGTCAAATAGCTGATGGCCCAACAACACATCGAACACTTGAGATAGTCATTTGACGTACTCGACGAATACGGTATGAAAATAAACCATACTAAATGCTCTTTTGGTGTCTCCTTGGGGAAGTTTCTAGGTTACTTGGTCACCCAAAGAGGTGTTGAAGCCAACCCAGATCAAATTCGATCGATATAAGGGATCGAATCACCTAGATGCATCAAGGATGTATAGAAACTTACAGGTCGAGTACCAGCCCTAAACAGGTACATCTCCAAGTCGTCTGAACGATGTCATCCATTCTTCGATAAGTTAAGAAAAAATAAAGCATTCTAATGGAACGACAATTGCGAGAGAGCATTACAAGACTTGAAAAAATATTTAACATCATCTCTACTATTGTCGAAGCTAATAGACAACAAGGCGCTACTCATATATATAGCAGTGTCCAACACAACTGTTAGTGTTGTACTTGTCAGAGAAGAAGATAATGTTCAACGTCGAGTATATTATGTAAACAAAGCATTGCTCGACGCGGAGACATGATATAGTAGATTGGAGAAATTGGCATTAGCACTCTTCGTTACGGCACGCAAACTTAGACCATACTTCCAATACCATTCGATTAAGGTATTAACTACTTTTCCACTTAATAATATACTGCATAAACAAGAACTTTCAGGTCGATTGACGAAATGGGCGGTCGAGTTAAGCGAATACGACATCAGCTACCATCCACAAATGGCAATGAAATCTTTGGTATTAGCCAATTTTATCGTAGATTTTACTCCTTATGAGAATGTGCAGGCTGAACATGAATTAGTAACCTTGACAAAAAGTACAACCTAAAAATGGACATTATCAGTTGATGGATCTAACAACATTAAAGGAAGCGGACTAGGTCTAGTACTCAAATCCCTACTAGGAGATATCTTGGAACAATCAGTCCACTGTGAGTTTCGTGCTACAATCAATGAAGCCGAATACGAGGCACTAATCGCCGGACTCGACCTTGCAAAGAGCTTAGTTATCAGAAAGATCCAAGTTCAGAGTGATTCGCAACTTGTCATTCGATAGATGAATGGGTCATATAAAGCCAGGGATCAAAGGATGATGACTTACTTGGCAAAGACAAAACAACTTCAGTCGACATTTAACGAATTTACTATCCAACAAATACCAAGATCGGAAAACTCACGATTAGACGCATTAGCAAGTCTCGGATCGACAATGACCAACGGTTCAAAATCAATCTCTGTTGTACATCTTATGTCACCAAATATACCGGCGACCGAAGTAGTTGTACCAATCGATCCCGGAGCAAGTTGGATGGACCCCATACTAAATTACCTCATGGCTGACATTCTATCTAGTGACAAAACCGAAGCAAGGAAGATCAAAGCGAAGGCAGAGAAATTATGTGTTTTGTACGATAGGTTATATAAAAAATCCTTTACAGGACCCTATTTGAGATTTGTAACTCCGCAAGAAGCGTACAATGTCCTCAAAAGCCTACATTATAAAGAATGTGGAAATCATTCTTGTGCTCGGAGCTTATCGAACAGAGCCATTATAGCAGGCTACTACTAGCCGACAATGCATACTGACTCTAAGAACTATGTGAAATTGTGTGACAAATGCCAAAGATTTTTACCAGTGTCGTATCTTCCACCAGGTATGTTAAATTCAATTTCAACCCCTTGGCCTTTTATGAAATGGGGAATGAATATTGTAGGTAAACTACCCGCAGCACCAGAAGGTGTCATCTACATACGAGTACTGACAGAATACTTCACCAAATGGGTCGAATTGGATCTTTCCAGCAAGTTCGCGACATCGAGGTACACAATTTCGTATGAAAAAATATCATCTGCAGGTTCGGTATACCTTGGGAAATTGTGACCGACAATGGATCCCAATTTATATCTTCCGACTTCAAGAATTTCTACGATAAGTACGGTATAAACTGAGCTTCTCAATGCCACGTTATCCCTAAGCCAAAGGACAAGCGGAGTCGACAAATAAAACTATCGTCAACACTCTCAAGAAAAGCTTAGAAGTGAAAAAGGGCAAGTGGGCAGAAAAACTGCCAAAGATACTGTGGTCGTACAAAACCACACCACGTCGATCTACGAACGAAACTCCATTCTCGCTTGTATATGGCTCAAAAGCGGTGATCCAAATCGAAACAAGGCTATCGATCACACGAAATGAAAACCTAAATGAGGAGTAGAACAGTTTAGAGCTCAACTTTGAACTAGATCACCTAGACGAATGACGAGAACGATCGGCGCTAAAAATATAGTCTTACCAGCAACAAGTCGCACGACATTATAATAAGAAAGTAAATCAATGACTGGGTACTGCGACACGTCTTCCAAAATACAAGGGAAGAAGGAACGAGAAAATTAAGTCAAACATGGGAAGGCCCCTACCAAATTACTGACATAAAAGGGCGAGGAGCATACAAGCTGCGAGGACTCGATAGTTGAGAGTTAAACAACAATTGGAATGCTCTACATCTAAGAAAGTACCATTTCTAGACTTTTATCTATTTCTTAATACTTCTCTTTCTTTTTTATCATATACTAACAATTCGACCCTCGAGGAGAAATGATGAACATTTAATACAATTTAGAGTAAACTGAGCTCACCAAACACTAACATCTTTCTATTCATAAGATGTTGACATCAACAGGCAATACATTTGCCATTACAGAGTGATTCTACGACAACGTCAAAATCAAACTCTCAAAATCTCATTCGACATTGCATATTAAGAGTGGGGGAATAACACTGGGGATGCATGTGCAATTTTCTATGTAAATAAAGGTCTTGTCGACCATTAAAACGCATGTACGCGATTATTTCTATGTAAGTAAAGGTCTTGTTGACCATGAAAACGCATGTACACGATTTTCTATGTAAATAAAGGTCTTGTCGACCATTAAAAGGCATGTAAGCGATTTTCTATGTAAATAAAGGTCTTGTTGACCATTAAAACGCATGTACGCAATTTTCTATGTAAATAAAGGTCTTGTCGACCATGAAAACGCATGTACGTGATTATTTCTATGTAAGTAAAGGTCTTGTCGACCATGAAAACGCATGTACGCGATTATTTCCATGTAAATAAAGGTTTTGTCGATCATTAATACACATGAACGCGACACTCTAAATAAATCATTCTAAAAGGATGTACCGACCTAAACTCGCATATGTGCGATTAATTAGATGTCGTGTAGATCAGATTATGAATGAGCATAAGTTTACAGGCTTATCTCATTAAGATTAAAATCAAAATTGTGCAAAACCCCATTTATGATAGTCGTATCGTTTTCACAAAAAATATCAAGTCAAAAAATGGCACACACAAAACCATTATAAACAAAATATATGTACGAAAGGCATTAGTAATAAAAAGGTTGAGTCAACCAAAACATCCACGTTTACAGATAATGAGACGGTAAAATAACCAAATGGTGGTCGAGTCAAGCAAATCATCCACTTTTACATAAACAAAAATTAAAAATGATGGGTAAAAAATAAATAAATCAAACATCAGAAGGCGGATCAATAACAGAAGCAACCTCAACATCATCAAGGCTCTTGTCGACGTCTCCTCCATCGACCGTCTCTTTATCTCCAGATAAAAAGGCCTTAAGCTTAAGCATTTCTTCTTATGTGTCGACCACCTCTTGCATCTCCGTCCTGCCTCAGTTTATGTGCTCACTAGCCATATATTCCTTAAAAATCTCTGCCCTTGCTTTGCACATCGCCTCCACTGCTATCGACGTCAGTTGCTTTTCTAGACTCTTGACAAGACTCTCCTTCTCCGTAACAGCTGTATATGCCTTTGTCGACTCCTCGTAGTGTCGATCCTTCACATTCTTTAACTCCTCCTCTAGAGCTACGTTTTTCTGCTCTAGCTCTTTCATGGCCTTGTCAAGACTAGCATTTTCGGCCTTAAGATTGTTGATCGTCTTCCGAAATTTTGAGCACCTATCACTGACAATCTTGTACCTATCATGAAGATGCAACTGTGTTTGCAAAGCCTACAAAAAGGAGATCATGTCAATGAAAAGAAAAGGACTAAAATGATCAAAACTTCGGTAAACGAACTCATTTGAAATGTCTAAAGAACGCCTGCATTGAATACCTCCTTCGTTTTCTTGCCCTTCAAATATAACTCGTTGGTAGAAAGGAGGAATTCGTGCAACTTCTCAAGAAACCCTGTCGGCTCCTTGAACGACGAGAGGCCGGAAGAAAGTAGCATCATCAAAGAATCTGGCTTTAAAATACTCATGTCCGGTCCCCTTTCTGCGATCGACATTAGCATTTCTCTTCCTCTTCTTTTGAGGGCTGGTTTCAGGCAATGAGGTATATAAATGCTGTGGAATAGTGGGTGCATTATCCTTTGACTTAGTAGTCACCCCTCTCCTCCTTTGACTTAGTAGTCACCTCTCTCTTTTTCTTCTCTGCCTTTTTCTTGGCAACCTCCTCCTTGTAGTGCTTCAAAGCATCAGCTTTGTCTGGTAAATTAATCTTCGCTTTCGACATCGATGTCACTTCGAAATGACGTTCAATGTCAATAATAGGGGAAAGAATTCTCAACCACATCCAAGTATTTCAAGACTTTTCCTAGTCTAAATATATGACACGAAATCATTCACGAAAGGATACGACACTCGTGATCTATTCAATGTCTACCGTCGCCATAAACTACTAGGCCTAAGCTTACCATCTGTAAACAACTTTCTACAACTCCTATGCTCTGCAGGACTGGCTAAAACTTCGTTAGTACACTCTATTGCCTCGTCGTACGATGGTTTGCTATCCTTACCCTTGATTTCTACATAAACAAATTACTAGTCAATACTTAGGGAAGCTCAATATTTTTTTTTTCAAACAACAAGTCTTAGTCAACACTTACCATGATGATTCCAGACTTGTTGATAGATTTCTCGAGATTCCCCCCAAGGACTGTCGATTAAAGGACTTTTAGCAAAAAAGAAGGTATCCTTCCAATTATGGTCGTTTATCGTAGTATTAGTTATCAACTGATACATTTGGACCTGGGGATCAACAAATAATGACCTCCGTCGCTCACATGCTCCTTCAAATAATAGTTATGCAAGAGACACCCCAACCCAAAATTTATCCTATGTCTCTTGTACAGAACAGTCAAACTCAACAGTATCCTCCAACCATTTGGCATCAACTGGACAGGGGCAATGTCGTAGTATTGCAACAATTGTCTAGCTAATGGAGGGATTGGGAATCTGAACCCCAAATGAAGGGTATACTCGTAGAAACATGTCTAACCAGGAATATCCCAATCCGCATTTTCGTGCTCCTTCGACGCACATAATTCAACAGAGTCCGGAATACCATAAATCATCCGTATACCAGGCAAGTTACTATCTGAAAGCACACTTACCGGACTATCTCCTAAGACACCTAGTGCGTGACCAGAAGTAGATGCCTCCGTGACATCTACATGATCTGAAGAATCCAACCCAGAAACGGCACGAACAACACCTTGATCTAACATACCCTTTGTGTTTATCGAAACTATTTTTAATGGATCTTCTATTGATACCAGTCGATCCTTGCTCGCTAGTCTACTATCGACTCCATCATCCTCACCCTCGTCGTTAGGAGTCCAATCAAAACGTGGCTTTGAGACTGTTTGGTCGCTCAACATATCTCTAAAAGCTGACATGTAAAAAATGCACAAGTCAAACAAAAACTAAACGCTATAATAACAACCAAAGGTTTAAAGATCAAAATCTAGGGTTTTCTACGTAAAATCAAGAACTAGGGTTTTCTTCAAAAGATCGAAGTCTTTTATAAAAAAGAATCGATCAAGCCTTATAGATCTTTACCTATCCTAGGTCAAGCAGCTACTGAAATCCAAAAGCCTACTTATGACACAATGACATTCAAGAAAACCATAAACTTACAACACATCACAAAGATTCAACATGGCAGAAAAGGCTAGAAATTTTAGGCATAAATCAAAAACATGATGAACATGAAGAACTCAGCGAAAAACATGTATCCCCAGGCAAATTAGAAGATTCCATCTACTTCCTATAGATTCATGAAAGTAAATTTCACGCAGAATAAACAAAGAATGTAGGTGTAAATATTTTTGCTAACCTTGAAGGCTAAAAACGCTAGAAAAATCGATCAAACACTCACGAAGTTCTGTGAATATCCTCAAAAAATGGAGCTGTTCGTCTAATGAATATTTTTTGAAAAATCGAGTAAAGAGAGGTTAAAAAACTTAAAAGGTAAGATTTTGGTTTATAAAACCAAAAACTTAACCGTAGACAGCTAACCCTAGTTGCCATGTGTCAACACCCCTTCAGTTACCAACTTACTTAGGTAACCACGCATTTTAAATTTCGAACTCTTCGAAAACTATGCCCAAATTAAATACATATGATGTCAGCATAGGGAAGCTGAAACGCAATTGTCCTATCGATTAGATAGATCTCTCGCACTTACCTTACGCCTAGTTTGTCGGATGACTAAACACGTCACTTGATAAAAGTGATCCTTCAAATAATGCTCTCGATACCTATCGAAGCGATATAAAGTCAATCGCGTACAATGACCCAACTAGGATTGCTCTTTAAAAGTGATCCCATTTTTAAAGAGTGGGGGACAAACTGTGGTAGCTATAAATGGTATATAGGCCCAATGTTTTAAAGCCTAGACATTTTTAGTGTTGGCTCTTATCTAGGCCCATTGCATTGGGTCGACCCAGTACAAATATTAGCTAAAAGACTTGGTAGATTGAAGACCAAGTCAGTTCAATTGCTAGAGGTGGGTAACGTGTATTTCAAAAAAAGAGAATCTCTCCTGAAATCTTACCCATAATCGGTTCACGATTAAGTGAACGTTGAAGATGGTTGATTCCCTATAAATAATAGAACTTTTTTCACAGTAAAGCTCTTTAATTTCTCGACTAAAAAAGCTGATAAAAAGCTTATTGAAAATCTGCTCATAAACGATTCAGTCACCGAAATTTGATCTAAATTACAATTACGATCAATTCAAACCTTTGCTCAGCCCAAGCATACCTAAGGCTAAGAATTCAACCCCATCTCTGTCGTTTTTCCTATATTTGTTTCTTTGTTCTTTTCTTTTCTACAGGTTCCACGAAGAAGACAACCTTTCAGGGTCGATCGACTAACTGTTCTTATAGGTTCATTATGGAGATGACATTCTTTATCTAGCTAATCTAACTAAGTTGCTTTAGGCCTAACACAACCCGACCCAATACACCTTAACCGTAGATCGACCTCTTACATTAGCTAAGTCTTGTTTAATTTTATATGCATATGTAATAGTTAGTATTCATTTGGTTGGGCTTTCTACTACCTCGAAACTAGTCATGGTGCCGGTTCGATTCTAATCGGCAAACCAAACCGAAAAAACTAAAACCGGTACAAGGGCGGTTCCGATTCTGATTCCAGTTCGAACAGGCGATTCCAAGATTTTTTTTTTATTTTTTATTTTTTATAAATCCTAAATTAAATTTTTAGATCTCACCTTCACTTCTCACTTTTTCTATCTTCTCACTTCTCATAACTCTTATCCCTCTCTCTCCTTTCTTTATTTCTTTTTTTCTTCATGCTCTCTTCTTCAAAAGTTGTTCGATCTTTTCTTCACGATGTTTGAATTTTGATCTCTTCTTCACGATCTCTATGCTTTTCTTTTTTTAGGTGTTCATTTGCTGAGAAAGTTGAGGAAAATGATGAATTAGGTTATGGTTTCTGATGTAATAAATATATATTGTAATTAGATTTGGGCTTGTAAATTGGGTATGTGCTTCTGTTAAGTTTTATATTGGGCCTTAGTTTAGGTAATGAAATATCCATATATTCTGGTCTTTAGCTTTGTAAAGGGAAGTGGTTGAATATTTTGATCTCTGATATATACAAAATGAGAGCAGAGCTCTCTTCTTCTCTTTGGCCATGGATTTGGCTTGAAACTTCCAATTTCTGCTGCGTCAAGTGGTATCAGAACCTCGGTTAGCTCCGTGGTTATGGCCAATGATGACGACGGTGGAAATCACAGCATGGAGGAATTGTGGACTGCATATAAGAATCTCAGAAACAGAGAATCACGATCTCTGGTATGGTATGGGGGTCACATTTCTCAAGTGGGTGCTTGCGACCCGAGAAGAGCCCGACGGCAAGAGAACCCAGCTCTGCTTGATATTTCTAAGTCTGATGGTGAAGGATCCTTCATCAGAGGCATATGGCTATTGATTCAGGAACAGATGAAGAAACAGAACACTTGATTTTGGGGGAACCCAGGTTTACTGCTCAACCAAGGTATCTTCATCATAACCCATCTACATCTTCATCTTCTTCACCGTATACCCACCAAACCTCATCACCTCACACTGATTTACCATATATTCACCATATTGGCCACCTTACACGTGAAACCCTTAAAACCCCAAACCACAAATTCGACAATACCCCGTGAAAATTAATTCGAAACCACTAAAACACGTTCTCATTTCAGCCTTGAAACCCACTGTCCTAGTCAATTTCGTGACCACAAAAACCACCAATTAGTGTTTGTTTTGCAGAAATTACTGTTGTAAGGAAAAAATAAACAAATAAAAGTGTTACACGCAGCGGAAGCAATACTAAAGACGATTTAGTGACTTTTAAAATTTTTCCTTTATGAACCTTAAACCCTTTTAATCAATAAACATGCATATATATCAACAAAAGTAAATTACCTCTTGTCGCGTGATCCGATTGACTTACATCGATGGTAATCCGCAAGACCTTCAATCCGAGCACGAACGTGGATCACCTAGGAGCGTGGTCTCCCTTTCCTTTGAATTGCAAACCTGTGAATGGACCAAACAAATACTTTCTTTTCTTTGTTAGTCACAAAACAATCAAAAGAATGTCAAAATTATTCCGGTCACTTTTGAGTTCACAATCTTATGATCGAAACTCGCGTGAACCTAGATCGATATCGTATACACAAGCTTATTGATGTTTAAGCAATTGTATACTATCAAAGAATAATTTTTCACTCCTTTTTATCTCTCTAGAATAAAAACTCTCTTAGAATTAAGAAGAAGAAGAAAGAAAATTAAAAACTCAAGCACCAATTAATTGATGTGGCCGAACCCTATAAGAACATATATATAGGTTGGCCGAATTTTTCTTCTTTTTCCTTTAGGGTTGCCGAATTCTATGTAGTATCTAATTAGGGTTGGCCGAATTTCATCATGTCACTTATATAGGGTGACTGAAATTCAACCCTAATTCTTTTTAACTTTATAGACTTCAAACCCTAATCCAACTCTTTTATTTTTATTCTTTTATTTGACTAAAAAAAAAGACTCCTTATTTGATTAAATAAATAATACTAATTTATTTATTTACTTATCAAACAAGTCTTTTACTTTTAGGAAAGATTTGTTTCTTTAATTAAACAATTAATCAATAAATCAATTAATTCTTATTTAATTAAAACAAATGAAACAAAATAATATTTTTAGGTCAAAACCTTAACCTAGCCGCCCCACTTATATATAAGATGGGCCTAATATTATTTTCCTATTTCATTTAATCCATTGGACTTTAAATAAAAAAGCCCACATGTGAACCAGACCCATTCTTACTAAAAGAAACAAGCCCACATGTCTTTCATTAATATATTAATATAATTGAGCAGCCCATTACTTAAATAATGTGCAAATTATATTCTTAATATATTAAATGCAATTCTAGATGGACCCTTAAATTGGTCCGGTAGAATATATCAAGTGATCCATGCAAGTCCGTGTGGATTGGGGATCTTGGCGGGCCATCTAAATTTAAGCTTCAATAGACATAACCTAATCACAATCAACAAATGATTCACTTAGGTCCGATCCATTAATTTTAACTCATTCCACTAAAGAGCTAAAACTGAACTCTTAAATAAAGATAGAAAAGGAAGATGCTCCTCATTCATACCCTAGACAATCATATTGGAGATAGTGTATCCTCGTGATTAATATCAGTAATCGCCAAGAGTTCATAGACCGCCTATAACTCTCCAAGTTACCATATTTACTCATATGACCATGTTTTGAACTTGGATATTTTGACTTGTCCAGAAGCCATGTTTTCAATAGACACTATCGAAAACTCAACGTTGAGATTTAATATCCAATTACCTCAAAACATCCATATGATGATATTATACTCTCATTTAATTAAATGGAGCCACGATGTCCATATCTATAAATGAAGTCCTCTATCGATTAACAAATGAATATTACCAAACTATCGAGGATAGACTATGCGATATAATCGTACTCATTGATAACTCAAATGATATCACTTGCAACCATAAGTCCATCATTTATCTCAGGATTAAGATAGACTCTCCGATTGTCCTGATAATGAAAAGACTATTATCTATTGACGGTTCTAGATAAAGCTTTTCATTGTGATCCAGTTCAATGCACCCAGTGCACTAGATCCTTTTGCTCGAAGACACTCCGATGATTTTAGACTCATCATATCTCATTTGATCCCACTCAAATGCTAGCAAAAGAATTCTACAACTTTAACAAGATAAAGGTGCCCAACCTTTAACTTAAGTTGTGAACAATATTCAAGACTAACTAAAGAATTGTGTCTACCACATACATATCCAGATGTACGAACAATTCTTCTTTTCCCATAGTCTTTAGACGTTATGATTATTTACTTTGACAATTATAATACAAACTATAAATGCTATACGATTTGTTAAACCAGAAATCACTTTATTAATATGAAAAAGATTGTTAATTACAACATTACACTCTTGCTATTGAGCATAATCCTGACAACTGTTACCTCCAAGACAAGAAAATGATTTACAAAGGCACAATATTTTTTGTACTAGATGCACAATTAATAGGAAAGTTTGTGATCTTATAATTGATCATGGTAGCAGTGAAAACGTAATCTCTAAGGCAGTTGTGAAGGCATTTGGTTTACCTGTAGAAATGCATCCAAATCCTTATAAATGGGTTGGATTAAATCTAGTATTGAGGCCAGAGCCATTGAAATTTTCAAGGTTTCGTTCTCTATTGGTAAACTATACCGAGATGAGAAGTGGTGTGATATTATTAACATGGATGCTTCTCAAATTTCGCTTGGTCGTCCATGGTTATTTGATGTTGATGCTACCTATAGGGGTCGTATGAATTGCTACATGTTCCTTTGGAAAGGCAAGAAGATTGTTCTCATGACCCTACAAGCTCAACAACCAACTCCACCGGTTAGTGAAGTAAACACTAGCAAACAAATTACTTCTTTGATGTTTGATTTTCCTGAGAATATATCCAGCTACTCTATAGCCAATGTTAATTTTAAAATTCAAATAGGTCAAACCCATGAGAATTTGGTAGGGACTAACTTTAATTCTAAACCTAGTGTGCCTAGAATTAAGGTGACAGAAATTGAAGGAGAAGACAAGCCATTATCCGAGCCATTGTCCCTAGTGAAGCTTGTTGTGAGTTCTGATTGTGGTGAATTAATTGGAGTTGATAACAGGGGTTTGAGTGATTCATAAGTGACAGTCTTGGTGAAAGATTCTGTAAATGAAAATTATGGTAATGTTGTTGTCACACAAGGTGCTCAATTTGAGTCTTCTGTTGAGGCTAATGAAAATGTTTTTGAGGTTGTTAATGATACTGTCGAAGAAGAGCTTGTTATTTCTTGTGATGTGATGGTGGAGGCAATTGATCTGGGAGTTGTCATTGAAGCTCACATTGGGTTTTCCAAATTCAAGTTCAAATTGGCAAGGCGACGCCAATGGCGAATAGCTTGGGCATTTTCAGCCTACCGTTGGACGATAGTTTTGGTGCCACTTTGGGTTTGGGATGCGTTTCGAAGGGATTTCTCAACTGGAGTCTACCACTCCTACAAGTCAAATAGGGAATTTCGCTCCATTGTTTTTCTACTAGTTCTTTTCCCGCGTGCTTCAACCAAACTCGAGGTCGAGCTCTTTTTCGAAGAAGGGGCGACTAATGTAGGAAATATATATTGTAATTAGATTTGGGCTTGTAAATTGGGTTTGGGCTTCTGTTAAGTTTTATATTGGGCCTTAGTTTAGGTTGTGAAATATCTATATATTATGGTCTTCAGCTTTGTAAAAGGGAAGTTGTTGAATATTTTGATCTCTGATATATACAAAACGAGAGCAGAGCTCTCTTCTTCTCTTTGGCCATGGATTTGGCTTGAAACTTCAAATTTCTACTGCGTCAGTTTCCATATCGATGATGGGTTTCTAGATCCATCCACAATATCGCTAATTGTGTTTTAAATTCTTTTTTATTTTTTATTTTTGTTTTAAAAATGATGGATTAGGTTAGGGTTTGGGTCATTGGATGTTGGAGATGGTGATGGTTTGTAGGTCTGGTACTCTGGTAGAGAAGATGATGATCATGTCAGTCGGGTTTGAAAAAAAAAAGATGGAACCAGAACCGGGGAACCAAAACCTTTTTGAGACCGGTTCCTATTCAAGGTTCTGGTTCCCCTTACCTTGGAACTGGAACCGGAACCGGAACTGAAACTAGAACCGGAACCGGCGTCATGTCTACTTTAAAGGTCTACAAACCTTTATTTGATTTTTTTAGAGTTGTTTGATTGAGTTTTTGAGATTTTCGACTTTAAATTCAATAGATGTTTGTAGAGTTTAAGCCTCTACTGGACATAACTTTATAGGGAGAAACTTCTCCATTAAAAAAAGTCTACAAACCAAACAATTATAATTTTTTTTTTTCAAAAGCTCAATTTCTAATATCTACTACAATTAGGCGTTTTACAAATAGAGGTTTTTCAAAAGCCTAACCAAACAAACTCTTAATTTAGTTGATAGGAATAGTAAGATTTACATTGATAATAAAGTTCGAAGGTAATTCATTATTTTAGAAGATTAGGGGTAAGATGTCAAATTTTCTTTTAAAAAAATAAAATAAAAATGTGATAGGACACATACAAGTGATTTTATTTCTATATATTAATTTTGGCTAATTTCTTTAAAAGCGCATGTTAACAAAAAATATTGTTAACCGGATTTTGCGAGGAGATTCTGACCGCCTTTAGCGAGTCCAAAAGTTAATTGACAAGCATTGTTTTGTGTGTGTAAAAAGTTCTTGTCAAACAAAATTTATAAACAGCAACAATGCCTCAAATGTTCACAAACAAGTAAAGTGGCAAGTCGGGTGTCGTTCACAAGGTTCGGGAAATAGCAATGACCAAATTAAACTGTAGTACTAATTAGTGCGATAAAAGTAAAATGATGATTGTTGGAATGTTGTATTATCAACTAGAATGCAATTAACAAATAAGCTAAAACTAGCATGCAACTAGGTTAGTAAGAAATGTGTGGAAAGATATGAGATGAAATGTGGGAGTCAATGTAATTCAAACACAAATGATGGGTAATCCATTTGTCAATTAAGAACCGATTCAATCTTTATGGCTAAATCTATCTTTAGATGTGATATGAAATTACTTAACTCTCACTACACATCGGCGATTGGTATGCTCGGTTGAGTGGAGATAGGGTTTCTAATTAAGCCTTGATAGATTTAGGGTGGTTAGGATGACTTGGATTGGTATGCTCACAATCCACCCCTTCCACTCTTTTAGCTGGAATATGTTGGATCGGTATGCTCACAACACATTCCTTCCATTTACCTCAGCTAGTTTTTATCACAAAAAGTGGGTACCTCAACCTAGATTGAGAGTTGGTATGCCTACTCAATCCAAAGAGACGTATAATCCAATATCAACTTCAATTGAGAGTTGGTATGCCTACTCAATCAAAGAGACATCAAATCCAATTTTAAGAAAACTTCAAATCAATTTAACATCAAACTAAGAACTAAAGTTGATATGCCTACTTAATTCAAAGAGATGTCAAATACATTAAGAGCAATAAATGAAACAAATAGATCAAATTCTATAAAAGGGTGGATTACCCACAACTCATGTCAAATTACATCAACTCCTACATAGGGGGTTTAGCTACTCATAGTGATTACAAAAAGAAAAGTAAAAGAAGCTAGAGATGAGAGGAAACCTATAGGTATGTTGAAATCTCCTTAGTCTCCAAGCTCTTCTTCTCCTCATAGTGTTGAAATTCATGCTCCTTGATGGTTTTGATGGTTCAGTGAAAAAGAAGTGAAATGAAGGATGGGTGTGTGATTTGTGAGGGAATTTCGCTAGGAAATGGTATAGGATTGGTTTGGATGTGGTAGGAGGATATTCTTAGATCTTAATTAGGTAAAAATAATGTTGAAGGTTGAAGAGGACGTGTGGATAGAGTTCTAAAAATCAAAAGAAGATATATTTATACCATTCCCGAAAGTAGGTTTGAAAACGTTGATATGCTAGATTCTAAGCGTGAAATGCGCGAGTAAGTTCCCGCGCAATGACCAGCGCAATGACAATTTCTGAGATTCTTCTTCCTCTATTTGCGAGTAATGAGCGGGTCCTTACCCGTACAGTAAGTCTTTTCTTCAACTTGGTGCTCCTTGGTGTGCATGTTGTGTGCAGATCCTTACCCTCACATTGGGCCATTCTGTGCGGGTGATGTGCTGGTTTGAACCAGCGAAGTCTTGGAAGTGCGTAGGTAAGGTCAACCGCGCATTGGACCATTTTTCTTAGCTTTTGACTAGTTTCATGCTCGAAATTCCCGCTTTTCATCTTTAACACCTGAATTACAACAATTGCTTGCAATCACAATAAAAGAGCATATTAGACACGAAATACACTAAAAAATGAGACAAAGGACATGGACTTGAGGACCAAAATATAGCACAATTTTGGCACGATAAAAAACCCCCAAACCAAACCTTGCTCGTCCTCGAGCAAACACAAGACAAAACAGACAAACAATGAAAGACACAACAAAAATGACTTTATCTAAAAAATTTCCTTGACAACAACAAAGAATTCAAAATGCCACATTTCCAACTAGTAATAAGATACAAGGATGTGTGATAGAGAAAAGTAGACATATGCAAAATGTTCTAAAGCAACTTGAAGGCACTATAGGGAAACTCGCATAATCACGAATCCCACACCTAAGAGTGCTCTCAAATTGGGAACTACTCACTCCCACACCTCGAGCGTAATTCGCTTTGACTCTAAACCTTATGTGAAGTCGCTCTTTTCTTTCCGTTCAGAATCCTAAGTTCACACTCATGCAAGGTTTGCAAAGATGCAATTTATGCATAGGATTCTAATGCAATGCATACAATGTACGTTGAAAGATCGCTATTTTATAGCGAACTAGTCTAGGAAGGAATCACTATGCCATGAACGTGGAAGATATTGTTTCAAACATTCCCAATCTAGACTCATCATGGATCAAAAAGGCCTTTCCCTTTGGTTATAATGGGGTCATGTGGTGAAATGTGGTGAACAAATAAATGGAAATAGAATTAAAAGGTCACCAACCATATTAAGACTCAATTACATTACTCACTCCCATCCTTAGCTCTACTTTACAAACAATATTTGAATTAGCATCTAGGCATCACTTTCACACACATTTGTGCTTTACAATTGTACTATATTTTTGTAAGTACATTACGTTTAATCTCAAGGCTCTTTTGCTTTTATTTTTCTTTCTTTCTTCATTTCTCTTTTTTTTTTCTTCGTTTGACAATTTAGGCTCATAAGTGCAATTTATTTTGGCACTTTTACACTTTTGAGCCATTTGCCTTGCACATTTACAACTTTTGCCTAAGTAGATACTATTTGATATTTGAGAGCTATACACTATTTGACCACACAACAATACACATATCCTCACATGATTGCCAATCAAAGGGTAGGTATGTGTTTGGCTATGGCTATATGGTTTCATGTGGTACCAAATGAAAGGTAAGTGTTTGGCCTCAAATTTGGCTTTGGAGCACACATAAGGGATTTTGGAATTTGTTTAGGCTACCTTAGTGGATAATGTAGGAACCCGGATTTACGTTGTGCAGTAGAAAATAGGTTTTAAAATTTTTATGCAACATGTAAACTGTATACAATATATAAGAATGTATTAATATAATTAAATCATACCCTTGTAGACCAACTCCTTCGTTTCTTTAAGCTTTATTCCATTTGTACTACCACGTCTTCCTCGCTATGTCCGGTGATCCGACAACTGCGTGTGGGCGCGTCACGATCTTCAAGAAACTTTAACGGAGGTAGAAGAAAGAAACACAAAACAACCTTTGTTTGTGTTGTCAGAAGAATTTCAACCACCCCTTTTTGTGAAGCACATGAAGCAAAAAATATATATATCTTTCTTTCTTAGTTGGCCTCACCCTTCTGTCTCACTTTCTTTTCTTTTGTGTGAATTTTGGTTCAAATTAATTGCACCGATGCCTTTTATCAGTTTGTATTATCTAGTTATATAAAATATATCTCTATATATTTTTCAAAATAGATCATTATCCCTTTCCAAATATATCTCCATATATTCAAAAGATAATTAGTATTTAAGTGTCCTAGTAGAGTAGGATTCTAACTCCCACATAACCCTAGTTGACTTAAACTTAAAAATACTATACCTAACTAAGAATAAAATAATCTAATTAGTTTATGTCTCAGACATGATTAGAACCTGCAACCTCCATTTAATAATCAATTAATAATTCATAATTATAAATGCATTAATTAAATAATCTAATTATTTAATTAATTTAATTATTAATACCTTAATTAAATAATCTCATTATTTATTTAATCCCTAAATAAATACGTGTCTAAGATTTTAGATTTATATTAGCTTGATTCCATTGCAAAACTCTATTTATTTGTAATGGATAGTTGCTTAGGTGTTTCTTGGTTAAAACGAGCTTCAAATGAGAAAAGCAACTTCTCATGTAAAGATCATCTTCAAGAGGAAAAACACTTACTTGGATGCTAAGGTATCAAGATACTTCTTCCTCTTGCAGGGCGTAAGTGCACACACACAATCCATACATTTGTGTCCCTACATCATTGCGTTAACCACACACATATACATTGCATTCATATATGTTCTTGTATCATTGTGCTCATTTAGAATAACACATTCACACACGTATTTAAGTTTGCACATGCATTTGTCTCAAATTGATAAACATTGTAGAATTGCATGTTTTAGGACTATCTCTAGGAAATGACATACTTGTGTGATCTTGTGTTTATTTGTTTGAGTTTTGTTATTTTGAACTTGAATAGGTACTCATATGATTCCTTGTTGAGTTCCAATCATTTCAGTTACTCACTCATTAGATTTCGAGTTCAAACGAGGAAGTTACATTACTTTACGTTCTCTTACAATGCATTATCTTCGTCGTTGTGTATCAAGTCAAATTCATAACCTTTGGTCAAAGTTTCATAGTCCTCTTCATGTGTCATTAAGATATGGTTCGTAATCCGAAAGAGGATTCAAATTAAGAGTTCGGAGGTCGGATAATGGTCGAAGAACGCATGAGGTGTTTGAAAAGGAGCGAAGGAGAAGAGAGGAGGCAAAAGGCCACCACCCCTCCTTCCTGTGGAGGCACGTGTGTTGGGATTTATGCTATAAAGCTTTTAATATGTAAATGTTAGAAATTCAATAATAAAAGAAGTAGTTATTTCATTTAAATATATTAATTCATATGCTTATATTATATATGCAAACATCCAAGATTGTTAAATGTAATCTCAAACTGAGTAAATGAATGTCATACACAGAGGAATTCAGTTTGAGACATGCAATCTAAATAGTCCATAGAAAGCAAATAAAACTGGGTACTTTATTTGTGGTTAATATACAGCTGTGGTCCATTCTGTATTATACGATTGTCTTATCATAGACTATTCATATGGTGTTATGAGAATGGAGGCAACATAGATGATGTGATCATATAGGACTTGGCCAAGATCTATATGAATCTGTTACTAAGATCCGTTAGTTGAAAAGATTCATAAATATCGACTAATGATGGCTATATATGGGTGATCTAAATCCTGAGTGTCTTACTGACTCCTTCAGGTTAGATTGTGGTTTTTGATTTACCATGGGTGAGATCGAAATATCATTCTCGGTCAATAACTTCGTATCTTGGAATCACAGTTTGGCTTGTGGCTGGGAAGGTATGCACACAATAGTGGAATCAACTTCTTCTTTTGAGAAGTAGATAAGTAGTTCCCTTAAGGGTTGATTTGGGGCTTGAATGATTAAGAGCGATTTCCTTCTTCCGTAAAGGAATGGAGGATATAATCATTCAAGAGAATAAATGGTACTTAAAGGAAAAGATATAATTAGAGAGCTATAACAGATTTTATGACCTAGCTCTAATTATGAACTACTTGTGGAGGATCATGCCATATGTAATAGCTATATCAATGGACACTGATAAAATTGGTTGTGTAAAACATCTACAGTTACGAGAGTACAACCTTGGGTTATTAGTGGAATAACTCCAAGGTTAATAATAATGAAATATTAATTAAAGAACTTAATTAATTTTTTCTAAGAATTATTGGAGCTCAAAACTTTTGGTCCATTAGGTCCCCATGCTAGCCCTATACGATTGATAGTAACAAAGACTCATGGAGAATTCGATGGTCCAATTAAGTGTGTTACGAAAGTAATTCAAATATATTTTGGGAATTAATTAAATGATGTGATTATTTAATTGTTGAATTAAATATTATTAAATAATATGATTATTTAATTGACATATTAATAATTAAGAATTATTAATTGTTATATGGAGGTTTCAGTTTCTAACCCTAACAAGAACAATAAAATAATAAGTGATTATTTTTATTTATTTTAAATAGGTCAAAGGTTCAAACCCTCGTAAAAGTAATAATTAAGGAATCATATTTTAATTTGGATTTACTAAACCCTAGGTTCCTAGTATATAAGATATACTTATCAGGATAAAGAAACTATTTGGGACCCTACAGAGAATCAAGATGTACGGCAACAAAGGAGGAAAAAGAAAAAAGATATATATTTTTTCTATTGATAGAGTTGGCCGAATTCAAGAAGGAAGCAAGGTGTTGTCTTCCGGTTCTCTCAAGCCTCCATTCAATTGCTTTCAGAATCCGTGACGGCCCACACATATAGTTGCTAGATTGCGGGAAATAGTTAGGAAGGCTTAGTAGTATTGGATCAAAAAGAAGAATTGAAAAGAAAACGAAGGAGTGTTCTTCAAATGTATGAAAACAAATCTCTTCCTCATATTCGTGTATATACAAAAGGTCTTAAGAAGATGATATAAAATTTTTGAAACCTATCATTCTTATTTATCTTGATTAATTTTCAACTTTTTCGCTATGCGACTTACAATTGGTAGCAGAGCCAATTTTGTAATATACGAATATGTTATATTTGTTTTCAAAGTCTTTTTGATATATATGATATGTGTACACAAAATCTAGGGTTGTATGATGTTTATATATATATTTTTTAAACACGGTTGATCGTTAATTGTATGATACGATGAGTTTAGTTAAATTCGTTTCGGGTTGTAATAATTAGTTACTAATTTTCTTTTTCGATGTAATCGTTTTATTTAAACCGATATCTTGTAATATCATTATGTAACCTTGTATGAAGAAGAAGATTCGAGAACGAACGAAGAACGAAGACACAACTACTATGTGCACGAATCACAGTCTTGCCGCGCAAGTGTTGCACACTAACAGGCTGCCACACGGGTTATTGCACAAGTCACTTGCATATATTTTTTTTATGCAACATGCTATTGCAGAGTGCAAGTGTTGCACGTTTTAATAAAAAGAAAAAAAAAATTAAAAGCACAACACAAGTGTGCAAAATTGGTGCAGTGCACCATTGTACAAAGAAGTTGTGCAGCGCAAAGCAAAGCATATGCAAGACATGCGCACAAGCTTCGTGCAAAGGGTGACAGTAGCGCGTGAGTGTCACACAAGACTGCTGCGTACAACCACCATCTCGTACGAACGACGTCTATGTGAAAAAGTGCAAGGCTAAGTTTTTGCAACACTAGGGTTTGCGTATTCGGAAGCGTGAATGTGCCGAAATATTTTTTATAACTTGGGCCAAAACCAAACCTTTGCTCGTCCTCGAGCAAACTCAAAACAAAATAAATAAGACGCACTGACAAACTGACTGGACTGAAAAACTTCCTAGACACCTAAGCAAAAATTTCAAAATGGCCTAAGTCCAACTAGTGATGTGATACAAAAATGTGTGATTGAGAGGAGTAAACATATGCACATGATCTAGAGCAACTTGGAGATACCAAAAGGAAACTCGCACGAACATGAATCCCACACCTAAAGATACTTATGCATCAAGGACTACTTGCTTCCACACCTTGAGCGTAATTTGTTTCAATTCTAAAGCTCACGTGGATTCTCTCTTTTCATTCCACTAGGAGTCCTAAGTTCACACATGCTAGGTATGCAAAGATAGAGTTGATGCATAAGAGTCTAATGCATTGCATACAATATATCATTGAAAAACCGCTAATATTTTATGAACTAGCCTAAGAACGGAATCAAATGCCATGGACGTGGAAGGTTATCCTTCAACAAACATTCCTAATCTAGACTTATTATGGATCAAATAGGGCTTTTCCATTGGTTATAGCGTGGTTATGGGGTTTAATGAGGTGAGACAAAGAATAAGGAAATTTGGAGTTCAAAATCACCAATCATGCTAGAATATATCCACACACCCATACAATGCTCTTTTTCTTCATTGATCACTCACACGCTAGCGTCTAGGTATTCGGTTTACCCACATTTATGCTTCCAATGCTACACAACACATTGTGAGTATTTAGCATAACACAATTCAAGCATGTTTTTATTTTTCTCATTTTCTTTTCATTTGAGTTGCACAATTCCCCTTTTCTTTGGCAATTAGGGCTCACAAGTATGATTTTTGGTACTTTTACATTTCTAGCCCCTTCCTTAACACATTTTCAACAATTGTTTCTTTGTACATGCTATTTGACCATTTAGAGCTTAACTACTTTCATTACCACCATTACACATCCTAACATGATTAGTACAAAGGTAGGCATGTGTTAGGCTCTAAGGGATATGGTTGTATGTGGTACCAAATGAAAGAGTAGTGTTTGGCCTCAAGTTTGGCTTTGGAGCACACATTACGGATTGGAATGTGCACTCATTACAGATTGGAATGTGTTTAGGCTATTGTAGATATTTAAGTGTACACATATTGCCTAATATCATTTCCACAACCATCTAAAAAGGGAATGAAAGCATCCCTTACGCACTTCACAATATGATATGCAAGTCCTATGACATATGACATATATGACGAGATAAGTGTTTAAGAATGATCAATAATAACACTCAAAATACACACTTTGAACACTTGTGTTTGTGATCTCACGGGAATCTCCACTATTAGAACTAAGCATGGAAACACTGAGTCCCCTCAACTGAACACCAAAGGATGGGACAAACCCTTGAAAGTGCAAGCATGCCCCTAAGGTGGCACCAAGCTACATCAAAAGATTACAATGCATAAAAAAAACTAGCCAAAAGCACACACTAAAGGCATCACATCCAAATTAATTAAAGCTCGATATTTTTGGCCAAGCAACAAATTGAAAAAATAGACACAAAAAGACTCAAAGACTCAAAACATAAAAGACGACTCAAAAAGGCGTCTACACCCTCAAACCAAAACCCAACATTGTACTCAATGTTGAAGACAAGAGAGTCCGACCTAGTGGTACGCACCTAACATGACTCAAAACACAAAAAACACAATGCGAAAGACCAACTCAACATAGAGGATAAAGTTCCAAAATAAACTGGTAACTTTTGAAATCGACCTATGTCTGTTCTTCAGTGTATATTTTCAAAAATACTAAATGAAACATTTTCAAATTTTTACATAGGAAAATAGACATGCAAATGTACACTTTTCATTTAGCAAACATTTCAAAATTAAAATTAGATAAGTGTGTAAACAGACATCAAAGATGGTTCACGTGCAGAATTTAAAAACAGGGCATTGCCCATGACCTTTGGTCGAAGAAACATTCATAACTTTTGAACCCCCACCCAGAATTTTACGTTCTTTATACCGTTAGAACCGTATCAAAAAATCAAAGAATTCAGCGTAGGCGAAATAATTTATTTCCTCACCAATAAGTACAGTTTTCATGAAATATTTTACCTCTAAAATTTCAAAACAGGGTACTTTCGCAAAGATCAAAGAAAAACTTGACACTAAAAAGACTCAAAACAAACCTAGGCACTAATCATGCACAGTCAATGCCCCAACAAAATAAAAATGACACAAACAAGGCTCACAAAATAAAGGCAATTCATGCAATATCTCAATAAGCATAAAGGCATCAATTTAAGCTCAAAATCATTACCAAGCATTTTAAACAATATTGACGGAATTAAGGCATAAAAACCCCCAAACTGAATCTAACTATAAGCACATGCATTCATACTTGCACACGAGCCTCCGGTTCATTCTTCCACAAAAATAATCAATAAATCAATGTGCAACTATCTACCAAATATATATTAGAACGAAAACATCCCAACATTATTAAATTCTTGAATGAAAGCGAAAATAAAACTAAAAAGGGAAAAGTTCAAAATTTTCAAACATTGGAGGGTTCCCTCCCACAAACGCTTTATTTATCATCTAGGCAAGATGTTGACATGGCGCTTCAGCTTTCCGAACTCTAAGATGATGCTTTATCGCACAGGCTACATAATTCGCTTCCTCAAGACGTAATGGAAAATCTACACACTCATAAATCTTATTAGAAAGTTCTGGCAATTGTGCAATTTTTAAACTAAATAAAGCATCAAAATATCATGCACAAATATTTTCAACATTGTTCATTTGGGGTGTGGCTAGGATTAACTAAGGGTGGTTTAATCAAGTTGGGAAATTCATTCTTCTTTACAACCCAAACAAACGTAGATGATTTCCCCATCGTTTCCTTGCCCTCATTTCTCATCTGGTTCACTAGGTCTTTCCTCACCCAAATTTTCTTTATCCTAGGTGGACTTCTCCTATTCCTAGGCTTCTCAACCCATACCTTCCTAATATACCTATAATTCTCTATATGTTTAAAATTCTCCCGTGTGCCATGTCTTTCATATTCTTGGCCTATTTTAAAGGGATGGTAGCACACGATGATAGGGTTAAGGATGATACCTTGTTGGTGGGTCTTTGTTGGAGGCTGAGGCGGAGGTGGAGGTGGAGGTTGCTTACTTTTCTTTTTAGCTCTCTTCCTCCTTGCCTTGCTAGGACTAGGCTTTATAAGGTTGGCACTTGGATTTCCTTGACTCATGGCAATCTCCTCTTCTTTTGGAAGTTGAACCACTTCATTCATTATTGCCTCAATTTCTTGCTTAGCTTGTGAAAGCTTTGTAAGGTGGTCAAGTTTCGTCTTCTTCACTATCTCCAAAGCCTTGTGCCTTGATTCAATTTCGGCTTGTATTAGCCGCATCCTCTTAGCAAAGTCCTTATTGATCTCGTCAAAATCCTTTGGTTGAATACACTTTTGGACTACAAGGCTTCTCATGTGTTCGCCCAACTCCAAGTTCTTTTTAGAAATTTCCCCTATTTCCTTTTGGAGTGTACCATTTTTCGCCTTGAGTGATTCAAGTTTAAGTGTGAGCTTCTTATTTCCTTGTTCAAGCCCATCCACTTTCACTCTTTCCAAGGCTTCCTTGCCTTTTAATTTCTCCTTCAAGAGTTGTATATTTTTCTCGTAGTCTTCCCTCATTTCTTCTTATTGTCAGGAAGTTGTCATCGTATTTTCTTGAAGTAGAACATTCTCTTCTTTCAACACATCCCTTGCCAACACTAGCTCTTTACACATACTTATATGATCCATGTTCATATTTATCATCCTCTTGCATTGTTCTTCTTGTTCAAATTGGTATGAGGCTTCATTGTAGTTTTGAGTTGTAGCCTTATTGGACATGTTGAAATTGTCTTCGAATGCGGACTCTATTCCTTGGTCTGACCAGTTAGGTGGCATAAGATCGTTGGAATTCTCACTGTTGCTCCATGACGAGTCTTGGTGAGTCCTCCAATCCGTGTTGTAGATATTCTCATTAAGCTCGCAGCTTGACCCCAAATTTGGCCAAAAGGAATCCATAGAGTCCTGAAACAAACAAAAAGAAAAACTACCAAAGAAATAAAAAGAAACTAAAAAGACTAAAAACAACTAAGAACTAATAATATTAAAACAAATCTAATCACTACTACGCACACCGATCCCCAGCAGCGGCGCCATTTGATGAGAAGATTTTCGCCGTTAGAAAACCATCGGTAAAAACAATTTATAAAACCTATGCGATGTGTTCACAAGTATAAATATGAGTAAAGCGGTAAGCATGGGTGTCGTCCACTTAGATCGGCATAGCGGTGATAAGATTAGGATTAATAGAACTAGTGAGCAATTGCAACAAACTCTCAACTAAGCATATTATGACAAATGTAACCAACCTAGGGTCTATAGTGTTGGCTATGTACCACTAACAAGGGGTCAACCTAGAGTGTATAGCGAAAACCCCTTACTAACGATTAATCCCTCCTAAACAACCAACAGTGGATAGTTGCTCAATTGGGATTCTAACCATGAAGCTCATCTATCTAACTATGGCTCGACTTATTTCTAACATAGCCATCCTAGGGTGTATAGCGATGACTTCCAATTCCTTTACAAGTGGCTGCCCCTATGGTGTATAGCGGAGGCCACCCATTTGAGATTGGATGAAGCTCGAGGTTATTCAACTGGATTTTACTCGAAGGTTAGTTCTCTTAAAATCGCTAAAGTAACCAACCTATGATGTATAGTGAAGGCTTCTAATCCTCTCTCAAATGCCGACCTAGGGTGTATAGTGTCGGTCACCCGTTCGAGGTTAGATCAAGAACGTGGTTGTTGAGTTGGGATTTTAGAAATCCCATCCATTCAATAAGCAATAAAGATTCCAAATTACTATGCTAAGAGGGTGTATCCCAACAAATCAATAATGAAATCATTCAAAGAAAAGAACAAAACATAGAAATAAATATGTATATAAAACATAGAGTTTATTTACAAATGCCCAAAATCCATCAAACAAATAACATCAACCCCATAGTGGGGTATTTTAGCTACTCATGTTCATTAAAACAAATACAAAACTAAGAGAAAGATTGAGAGGAAACCCTTGAAGAGCTCTCTACCTTGAAGCTTGAATCCAAGTCTCCTAGTTGCCTTTAAGTTGAGTAGAGATGGTTTGGAAGAGAGGGAGAATGTTCTAAAACCTAAGATTAGCTAAGTTACAAAAAATATATATGTGGTGGGATGCATGGAGGATCCCTATCCTTTTCTATTTATAAAGGACACAAAATTAGGTTCAAAATACTGAAAAACAAAGCTATCGCACGCAGAGTGCGGGTGGTGTGCGGTTAAATGACCTGCACTCACCCGCACTCCAACGCTGGAATTCTCATGTTGGAATGTAGAGTGCGGGTCAAGTGCGGTTCAAGGACTCGCACTCACCCGCACTTTATCATATTTTCACAATTTCAACTCTCGGATTTCTCATAAAGTGTGGGTGGAGTGCGGTTCAAGGATCAGGACTCACCCGCACTCCAACGTTGGAATTCACACAATAGAAAATGTAGAGTGCAAGTGGAGTGCGGTTGGATGACCTGCACTTGACCCGTATTTTATCAACTCTGCAGATATCAGGTCCCGAATTTTGGCAAGAGTGCAGGTGGAGTGCGGTTGGTACCCGCACTTGACCCGCATTTTGTGCTGACTCTGGCTGTTTCGCATCTGAATTTACTGCTTTTCATCTCCAACACCTGAATTAGGTCTATTGCCTGCAATTAGCACAAACGAGCCTATTAGATAGAAAATATATAGAAAAACATTAGAGAGCAAGCAAAGGATACATAATTGAGGGCTAAATATACGACATATTTGGCACGATCAGCCTCCAATAAATGTTAAGTGTAACATTTGGGCCTTAGTTTAATGATTCATGAGATGGCTCACCATTAAAAACATTAGGGTTAGAAGCCCATTAGATGCAAAAGATGGACTTGAAGGAAAAAATATTACAAGAAGACCAAGGAATGCCTTCGATTAAATTTTGGTAATTAGATTGTTTTTTTTTTTAATTTATTTTTATTTATTTTTATTTTATTTTATTTTTTTTAAGTTAGATAGCTTATCGTACTCGGTCAACTCATGTATGTTTTATTTATGAGATGATTAAAGCATTGTTATGCATACTTATGCCATATAGATTAGAATTGCCTATACTTGCATTATAATATATGATACATGATTAACAGCTCATTTATTTTATATGTTGTTTATTATTTTTAATATGATTAAAATTGAATAATCACAAAAATGGCTATTAATAATGAGAATAGTTTTTAGGAGTAAAAACTTGGTAATCCTCATCAATTACTAATCTTTCATTAAAGAGTTTAATTAAATAGATTAGAAAAGCCCAATCCATTATTAAGATTAATTTGATTAAGGCCTTAATAATAATTGGACCGAATAATGTGATTTAGTTTTAATAGTTAAAACTTGGTAATTCTCACATTTAATTCTAGTCTATTGAAAGCAGTTTACATAGATTAGAATTCGAATAATAAATTAGTTTTTAATAGTTAAAAATCCAGCTTATTATTTAATGTTAATAAGATGAGATTCTAGTAACATAACCTAGAAGAACTAGATTTTTCTTAGCCGTTTAATCTAGGTTCATCTAGAAACACTAGAAAACCCTAACAAGCAAATAATGAGTGGAAGATGGATATATAACATTATATCCCACAGTCTATATTATTAGTAGAACACCGTGAGACTCTAGTGGGGCCTAGAGACGACTTTGTTTTCATCTCCCTAAGGAAGGTCTCCATAAGAGTCAATACCAAGGTTAACTTCCTAACAGATAGGATTTCTGGATGTATTTTGGATTGACTGACCTTAAGGCAGCAACTCTCAAGTTAAGTTTTAGAGATCTGAAATAACGGGTTACACTTACAAGGATTTAATTAAATAGTTAATTATAATCCTGACTAAAATAAACGATGATTAAATTATATAAAAATAAAGAGTTATTTTGGAGTATCATTTAATTGAGAATGTCTCGATCCGACATACAAGAACTTGACCTACCCTAAGGCGGCACTTGTGGCATGTTGGATTATCGTGGCATAGTAACTTTTTAAGGGATTTTTATTGTTCATTAAATATGTTTCATACATCATGTTTAATGATATGCCAGATAATTTTATTTATGATTTAAATGTATGAATGAATGAATAAGTTTTTATTTATGTTTATTTTAACAATGTCTTCTGCTTTACTTTCAATACTTGCCAATGACAAATTAATCGGGGATAACTATACTAAATGGAAAAAAAATATTAATGCAATCCTAGTCACCAAAGACCTAAAATTTGTGCTTACAGAGGAATGTCCTTCATAGCCAACAACAGCACAAACTATTCGTGAAGCCTACGAAAAATGGATTTCATAAAATGAAAAGGCCCGCATTTACTTGCTAGCTAACATGATATAAGTGCTTTATACAAAACATGAAGCAATGACAAAAACATATGAGATGGAGTTATTGCAGGCCATGATTGGGCAACCTTCTGAGCAAAAGTGGCATGAAGCTGTTCATTCCGTGATAAATGCTCGTATGAAGGAAGGATCATTGATTACGCTTCAAATTTTCACATTTAGTGCTCCCTTACTTAGCTTTTGTAACCGTTTTCGAGCCTTTTGGTGTTTAATGTTGTAAATAAGTGTTTTTCAGGTATTTCAGCTCATAAGGGGTATTTTAGACCAAACCGGAGGAAAGTAGCAAAATCGTGGGAAAAAGAAGGCAATTACATATTTATGGAGAATCAGGGGTAAAAGTGCAAATCTGGAGAAAGTTTTGTATATTCGGTGATCAGAGAAAAGGTCAGGGTCCTATTTGTAATTTTCCAGCCAAGGCACGCAAAATGCTGCCACATCATAAGAGGGACGACGTCATTTTGGGCTGATGTCGCGCACGTCATCATCATCAACCTGCAGACAGGGTAGACCAGACCCGCGTGACCTGACTCGACCCAATGCGAGACCCGACATTTGACCCGGCGATTCTAACCATTTTTCGGTGTCGTTTCTGGCGGTTCTCCACCCAGATCGACCACCGGCGTCACTATGGTCAGTTTTCCATCATTTCCAGCTTCCCATGGAGTGTTTTTAATCACCACCAAATCCTCTATGTCTTTAAAGCCTCCATGGCCGAGTTCAAGCTTTAAGCTCTTCCCAGCTGCATTGTTCCCGTGCACATCACATCCAAACCCGTGGAATCTCTGTGGTTTCACAACCGAGAGAAGATCCCAAGAGGCACAAAGGTTAAACTCGCTGCCAACCTTCACATTTCACCACGAATTTTCACCGGCGGGAATAAACCAACGAGCCAAAGTGTTAAAACTCATGAGAACACCTCAAGCTGATGCCAACTCGTCCCACTTACCTCTCCCATCACCTTATCTTGTTGAACACACATTACCACCTTATAAGACACACCTAGATAACTTAACTAGAGTACTTATTTTAGAATTAATTTTAGTTAGTTTTAGTTTTTAGAATCATAGAGAGAGAAGAACTCTCTCACTCGGTTTTAGTTTCTTAAACTTTTTCCCATCACTTTCTAAGTAGCTAAACACCACTTTTAGTTACTTATACTTGATCCTTTGAAGTTGCTCTAGAAGGATATTGTGCTTGGATTGCAAGGAGGAGTCATCTTGGCCAAGAAACCAATCCAAATGGGTTTGTTTTGCTTTTCCGTTGTAGTTTCTTGTTTATGTACTTCTATGTGTAACTAAACCCTTTTTTGGGGGGATTGATGTAACTCTTGTAATCAAACCATTGATTCAATCAATCCATTTATTGTTTCACTCTTTAAGGCTTTGTAAGTGTGTATTATGAACTATAATGATATGTCTTGCATATACATCTATTTGTACACACTTGGTAGTTGATATTCAAGCATAAAGAGTCCACAATGTGTATGAACCCTTCACTATCCATTTTATTGAGATTTCTCTAAGTAATTCATAACTTTGGTTAATTAGAGATTCTCTACATCACTATTCTGAAATTCTCTCTTAGTCACGTATCTATGATTTTAGATTATATGTAAGATGATGAATTTGGTGCTTTATATTATTGATGATGAAATGCATGTCTTAGAATGGTTATGAATGTGGTTAAGGAATGATTGGTTAATGAAATGGTTGTTACTTGAACGAATCAATCCCCTAACATCTTTTAATCTAGCTTAATCTCCTATTGTTGTAGTAGATTTGGTAATTTAGTTCATTACAAGCTTAGTATAATTGATTTAGATAGCATTAATTAGTGAACTTGTTAGAAATTAGAAACCGATAATCAATTATAACCTAGAATTACTTGTTAGCTAAGTTACCTCTTCGTGGGAATGGCTAATCAAGCAAAAATTGGTATGATTTTGGCCCTCATTCTCAAATCTTTTTGCTTGATTCTCACGTATTTCCCCGTATTTAATGTTGCTACATCAAGTGTTTCAGGTATACATAGGCTTTAGGGGCATTTGTGAAGAAGGTCAAGACTTTGGTGCTAAAAGAGCTCAAGTTGGCAAAACAGGGTATTTTTGCCACCTTGATAAAGATCTGTCGCCATTTGGCGACATGATGGCATGAGTGGCGACATTTGCATTTTCAGAATTAAAAGCATCAGGTCTTGTCACCACTTTGTGTCGCCATATCAACAAAGTGGCGACATAATGGTAGAAGTGACGATAGAGAGTACAATTCAGAATTAAAGCATCAGGTCTTGTTGCCACTTTGTGTCGCTATATCAGCAAAGTGGCAACAAAGTGGAGACAATTGAAATTCCTTCATTGTTGCCATTGCAAAGTAGAGAAAAAGATGAGAAAAGTAGCGACATGTGAATCTCAGAATGAGTAACCGTTTGTCGCCACTATGTCACCAATGGCCACACAAGTGGTGACATCACTCCACATCGGATTTTCAAGCAGTTATCAGTACATTTTTGAGTGTGACTATATATATCCCTCTCTTCCAACTTGAGAAGGATCCAAGCATTTTCTAGAGCAAGAAATTTATAGAGCATTAGACCTAGTTCCTCCTCCATAGATCACTCTCTCAACTTCCTCCATTTTCTAAACTTGAACTATCTTTTCCATCTAAAACCTCAACACCAATGTCTTGATTACTTCACCCAACCATTCCTCTCTTTCCATTCTCTACATTACAATGCCTTTGTCACTCACCATTTGACACCCACCTATCTAAACACATCCTCTTCTACCACTCTTGACACTAGGAGCAACAAATGAAAGGAAGGAGCAAGCTCTAAAGAAGGAAGCCTAAGGGTGATTTCCTTAACTGTTACTTCCCATTCATTTGATTGTAACTATGTGTAACTAAACCCCTAATCTAGGGGATAGATGTGAGGAACATTTGTTATTGGTTTTTGCTTAAGCTATGTGTAATTAAATCTCTACTTGTTTTCTATTCACTTAATATTGAGATTCTATACATTATTCCGATTTGCATTGTATATCACTAGTAGATCATTTTAGTGTGTGGGATAATTTGTTGTGAAACCAATCTTGGATTGATACCCTAGATTGGTTAAGGAACTTAGTGAATAGGATAGATTAGTGGTGGATATACCAACACTATTAATCTAAACCTTGATTTGTATCAAATTGGTCCCACCTTAACCCCTCTCCTTAATCGGTTAGGCATTAGGGTGGGAAGATGTTTAGTGTTCATTAAAATAACCTGAACGCACTATAGGAAACAAATGGTTAGCATCTAAAAGATTTGGCCATTAATGAAGCTTTTAAGAGCACTACCCATATCACTTGTGAATCCAATTCCCTAGCATCTATTCTATTTGTTTACATCATCCCTCTTATCAAGATTGTTGAGTCTTCTATTTTTCCTATCATTTTTGTATGTTTATATTAATTGCATGTTTGGTGGCTTATCAAACCACACAACAATCCACTCATTATGATTTATCTTTTTGTAAAATAGATTAGTCAATCAATCTAATGTATTACTCCATTTCCCTGTGGAACGAATCTTGGTTATCAATTGCTAAAGATTAAGATATCAAAGGATTTTTAAGTGGCGAAAACATGATTTTCAAAAGAACATAAAAGATTATTTTGTTGAGTACACAAACGACCTCATCAATGACCACCCTTACTAGTGTACCCTTTACTACTCGTACGACTTGTACACTTGTAATGGGCGAACCACCTGCACACCCCTTTAACACCCGTTGTAGTTTAGTTGCTTAGCATCCTTGACCTAGGATCCGCCTGGCCTTAGTCAACCTCATTAGTGTAATTTAATTAGAACCAGTACGGACACGTCAAGATTTATAGCGCTGTTGTCGAGGAAGAAGCGACGTAGTCTAAGTAGTTTTAGAATCATTGCTTTTAAATTATTGTGTTTTTAATTTTTTGTTCATTTGACCGTTGGTATCTTTTAGTGTATTTTCAGGCTTTTTTCGTCACAATCATGGGAACCCCCGAAGAAGTAGTCAATCTTAGGAACGATTATGACCTACCTAACACCAACATGGAAGAGCTAGCTTAACTTGTGGCTCAACGGTTGATGAAGGACTTTTCTTTGCCCATCGTTAGAGCCCAACCATCGGCAATCCTGTTGGATTCCGTCCAAAGGGAATATGCGTTGAAAATTTTGCATTACAACACTTTTCCACATTACATAGGTGAGATGAGTGAAGACTCCCTCCAATTCATGAAGGACTACTACAATACGGTGTCTACTATTCCACTTAAGAATCTCACGGAGGACCGACTTCGTATGCGGTGTTTACCGTATTGAATGAGAAGTGAAGTAAAGCGGTGGCTCATGGCCTTACCGATGGGATCCCTCACCACATGGCAAGCGATTGAGCAGAAATTCTTTCCCAAGTATTTTCCCTCTTGGAAGACAAAGGAGATTAGAGGAAAAATTGCAAATTTCCAAGAGATGGAGGGTGAAGCTTTTCATGAGTCTTAGGGAAGATTCAAGCTTCTCTTAGCTTAATGCCCATACCATGACTACACATTGGTCTTGCTAGTTCAATCCTTCAATGATGGACTAACCGGGCTCTCGCAAGCTATCGTTGATAATACTTGTGGAAGAGCAATGAAGGAGAGGACAGCCGAGTATGTGTTTGCCCAATTTGAAATGCTTGAGCAGAATTCTCAATAAAGGAATACACAAGGCAGCCGTAGTGGGAAGGAAGAGGAGTTAGCCGGTTATTTGGCTAGTATTTCTAAGGAAATGGAGACTCTTATGAGCAATTTTGAGAAGAAACCATGTATGGCTAACCAAGTTCATGATCGGGAAGGAACTTGCCTTTATGCTCCACCTACACATCATGCATACAACAACAACTAAGAGAACTAAAAATGGCCACAACAAAGTACTCAACCGTGGCATGTTCCTAGAACCCTACCTCGATAACATCAAGGCCAATATCAAGACAATGACCAACCATCTGGAGGACGTTCTCATGACAATCGTCTTGCTTCAACCCATGAGAGACTCACCTCTATGGAGGGGATTGCAAAGACCATGGAATTGCAATTGGGGTAGATTGTGGGATTCTAAGAATGAATGGAGCAAGAAAGGCTCCCTAGCCAGCTTGAGCAAGCAAAGGCCTTGACAATCATCCAGAGTGGTAAGGTACTTTATGACCCTTCTCTGTTAGGATTATGCTCAATAGCAAGAGTGTAATGTTGTAATTAACAATCTTTTTCATATTAATAAAGAGATTTCTGGTTTAACAAATCGTATAGCATTTATAGTTTATATTATAATTGTCAAAGTAAATAATCATAAGGTCTAAACACTATGGGAAAAGAAGAATTGTTCGTACATCTGGATATGTATGTGGTAGACACAATTCTTTAGTTAGTCTTGAATAATGTTCACAACTTAAGTTAAAGGTTGGGCACCTTTATCTTGTTAAAGTTGTAGAATTCTTTTGCTAGCATTTGAGTGGGATCAAATGAGATATGATGAGTCTAAAATCATCGGAGTGTCTTCGAGCAAAAGGATCTAGTGCACTGGGTGCATTGAACTGGATCACAATGAAAAGCTTTATCTAGAACCGTCAATAGATAATAGTCTTTTCATTATCAGGACAATCGGAGGGTCTATCTTAATCCTGAGATAAATGATGGACTTATGGTTGCAAGTGATATCATTTGAGTTATCAATGAGTACGATTATATCGCATAGTCTATCCTCGATAGTTTGGTGATATTCATTTGTTAATCGATAGAGGACTTCATTTATAGATATGGACATCGTGGCTCCATTTAATTAAATGAGAGTATAATATCATCATATGGATGTTTTGAGGTAATTGGATATTAAATCTCAACGTTGAGTTTTCGATAGTGTCTATTGAAAACATGGCTTCTGGACAAGTCAAAATATCCAAGTTCAAAACATGGTCATATGAGTAAATATGGTAACTTGGAGAGTTATAGGCGGTCTATGAACTCTTGGCAATTACTGATATTAATCACGAGGATACACTATCTCCAATATGATTGTCTAGGGTATGAATAAGGAGCATCTTCCTTTTCTATCTTTATTTAAGAGTTCAGTTTTAGCTCTTTAGTGGAATGAGTTAAAATTAATGGATCGGACCTAAGTGAATCATTTGTTGATTGTGATTAGGTTATGTCTATTGAAGCTTAAATTTAGATGGCCCGCCAAGATCCCCAATCCACACGGACTTGCATGGATCACTTGATATATTCTACCGGACCAATTTAAGGGTCCATCTAGAATTGCATTTAATATATTAAGAATATAATTTGCACATTATTTAAGTAATGGGCTGCTCAATTATATTAATATATTAATGAAAGACATGTGGGCTTGTTTCTTTTAGTAAGAATGGGTCTGGTTCACATGTGGGCTTTTTATTTAAAGTCCAATGGATTAAATGAAATAAGAAAATAATGTTAGGCCCAATCTTAATCAAGTGGGGCGGCAAGGTTAAAATTTTAACCTAAAATATTATTTTGTTTCATTTGTTTTAATTAAATAAGAATTAATTAATTTATTGATTAATTGTTTAATTAAAGAAACAAATCTTTCCTAAAAGTAAAAGACTTGTTTGACAAGGAAATAAATAAATAAATTTATTTATTTAATCAAATAAGGAGTCTTTTTATTTAGTCAAAAATAAAAGAATAAAAATCAAGGAGTTCGATTAGGGTTTGAAGTCTATTAAGTTGAAAAGAATTAGGGTTGAATTTAAGTCACCCTATATAAGTGACATTATAGAATTCGGCCAACCCTAATCTTAGACTACATAGAATTCGGCAACCCTAAATGAAAAAGAAGAAAAAATTCGGCCAACCTATATATGTGTTCTTATAGGGTTCGGCCACCACAATCCATTGTGCTTGAGTTTTTTATTTCTTTCTTCTTCTTCTTAATTCCAAGAGAGAGTTTTTATTCTAAAAAGACAAAAGAGAGTGTGAAATTATTCTTTGATAGTATACTATTGCTTAATCATCAATAAGCTTGTGTATACGATATCGATCTAGGTTCACGCGAGTTTCGATCATTAGATTGAGAACTTAAAAGTGACCGGAATAATTTTTGACATTCTTTTGATTGTTTTGTGACTAACAAAGAAAAGAAAGTTTTTTGTTTGGTCCATTCACAGGTTTGCAATTCAAAGAAAAGGGAGACCACGCTCCTAGGTGATCCACGTTCGTGCTCGGATTGAAGGTCTTGCGGATTACCATCGACGTAAGTCAATCGGATCACGCGACAAAAGGTAATTTACTTTTGTTAACATATATGCATGTTTATTGATTAAAAGGGTTTAAGGTTCATAAAGGAAAAATTTTAAAAGTCACTAAATCGTTTTTAGTATCTCTTCCGCTGCGTTTACCACTTTTATTTATTATTTTTCTCTACATTCTCCACCTAAAATTTTTAATGTTCCTATTCATGTTTCAGGAGATAGTTCAAATAGGTACAATTTTGAAGAATTGGCCAACAAGGAGGCAGAAACAGGAAAAGGATTAGAGGTGGTGCAAAAGAACACCTCAAGGATGCACAAGTCTCTGGATCCTTACGTTCCTCCTATTCCCTTTCCCGAGAGACTTCAAAAGGCGAAGCTCAATCAAGCTTTCAAAGAGATCTATGATGTCCCATCAAGAGGTAATGTTAGCCTTCCCCTCTTTGAAATGATTGAAGGGATGCCAGCTTATGCCACGTTTTTCAATGAGCTCAATTCGAAGGACTAGAAGAGGGAGATCAAGGAGAGGTCATGATTTCAAATGAAGTAAGTGTTGCCCTAGAGATGCAATTGCCACCAAAACTAAAGGATCCCGGTAGTTTCACCATTACCATCTTGGTTGGTGAAACTAAGAAAGAAAAGGCAATGTTGGATCTAGGGGCATCAGTCAATCTCATGCCATACTCACTTTACCGAGCACTTGGACTAGAAGAATTGAAGCCCACATTAATGGAACTTTCACTTGCTGACCGCTCAATTAGACATCTGAGAGGAGTGGTTGAAGACGTTCTAGTACAAGTAAGGAAATTGATGATCCCTACGAATTTTGTTGTACTGAAGATGGAAAGTGATCCAACCAAGGCTTAGGAGATACAGATATTGCTTGGGCGCCCATTCATGTTAACTAATAAGGCAATCATTGATGTGCATAATGGCAAACTTTCCATGACCGTATTAGGAGAAACAGTGGAGTTTGACGTCTTTAAAAGCATAAAGCATCCCATTGAGACCCTAGCTTGCTTCAACATTCAAGATGCGAACTTAGAAGACGAACCCTGTATTGCATCCGAATATTTTAGGAAATCTACTCATTTGGAGTTGGATGATATCCCTACCCCATTAGTTGAACATGACTCCCCTTGAATTGAATCCATTGTCACCAAGCTCAAGGAAGATCACCAAGTAGTGGTGGGAATGAACTTGGAGTTGACCACCAAACTTGAAGAGGTGATCAAAGAAAAGAATGACCTAAAGGAGGAGTTTGAGCAAAGAATGAAACTAAAGAAGGAGGAAATCTTGTCAACGGACAAGGCTCTTAAGATTATGAGGACCAAGGAAGAGAAGCACCTAGCCAAGCATGCCATGACAAAGGTTGATACCAGGGGAAAATCTAAGGAAGTCATCTAACAACCTCAAGTGTTGGACATGCAAGCTAAGCAAGGGGAGCTCAAACCTTTTGCCTCAATGCCTATCCCAAGCCAAGTCAAGAAAGGAAAGCCAAGAAGAAAGAACAAGAGGAATTTCAACCCTTCACTAACAATAGTAGGTACATCTCAATCCTTAATCCCTACTTGTTGCCATTGCCATGATTTAGGCCAAAATTTGCCTCATTACCCAAAGTGAAAATGGCAACGTGTGAACAAATTGGTTGTCAAATCCATTTGGATTGATAAATCCAAATTGGAAGGACTTGTTAGAAAGGGACCCCTTTGGGTCAAAAAGAAAGATAATGGGTACGTTGTTATTAAACCACCTATCATGGGTGGTGGTCGACCCTTGTGAACTTTTTGATATGTTTGTTAAGTGTGCAGGAAATTGAAGATTAAAAGCACTTAATGGACATTTGTGGTGCACTTGTTTTGTAAATATATGAACTCTTTTATGTTTTGTTAATTATTTAGTGTAGATGTTTTGTATTTGGTTTTTAGACACCTTATCTATCTTAATTAAACCTTGGTACTCAAGATACTTATGTATGATGATAGGAGTGAAAGAGATAGGTTTGGGGGTTTGGACTCTAACACATTGCATCATGTGTTAGTTGCAATACTTTGTAATTTTGTGTTGTTTCTATGCCATTTGCAGATTTTTATGTTTGCAACAGGTTGCATGAAGTATTGGAAGATTTTGGGACCCATTTTGAGCAGAGCACTTAGAGCCCACAGATTCTTACCGTGAGACAATTCCCGCAGAACAGCAAGATCAAAGCTGCAGAATGGCTCTGGAGAACTCAGCCACTTCGATTCGCGGGAACAAGCCCGCTAACCAAATGTCATGAACTCGCAGGAATTTCAAGAAATTACGCGGCGACTTCATCTCCGCGGGTTCAAACCCGCGAGTCAGAAGACATGATCTCGTAAGGAAATGCAAGGAAAGTCCGTGAGGTAATTTCGCAGGACTATTCCCGCCACCTTGAAACATCCAAACTCACGAGGTATCCCCGCAATTTCATTCCGCGGGAACAAACTCGCAAACCCAATGCCACAATTTTACTTTCGTTTTATTTTATATTTATACGTATTTTACATTTTGTAAGTTTTATTCATTTGCTTAGTTTAAGTGTGGTTATATGATTGTGATTAATTAGTGCCTAGGATGATACTAATCGAATTGCCATGTTCCTCATTGGAGGAAAAATTTTATGCTAGTCAATTAGGCCAATTTTGATTGGATAATAATTTTAGACGAATTGAAATACCATGTATATTTGTTTAAGGATATTTTTGTGCTTGACATCAAAGTTGTTTGATGCCCAAACAACCAAACCGCATAACTCACGTACTTGTCTATAAATGTTCAAACATTGAGGAAAATGTAGAGTTTAGATTTGGGGGTGTGGACTGCTTGTGTGAATTGTATTCCCTTGATAGATAGACTTTTTGATATGTAGCCTGTGCGGGTGAATTGGTCAAGTGCGGGTCACTCACCCGCACTTCACCTGCACTCTATGCGTATTATATATATGCCATGTCGTTTTCTAGGGCTCCACCACTTTCAGAAACCAAAAGAACAAACTGAACAACCTTTGTTTTCCCTTGCTCAACCGACAGGTATTCCGTGTGCTCCATGTTTCCAATTTTCGACAACTAAGGTATGATTTTCTTGCTTTGATTTCATTCACTTGCCTCTCTAATCATGATTCCCATCCTTTTCTTCAATTTATTTTGTCCATTTAGCATAAACTTCATAGTTCAAGATTGTGCCACGAATTCATGCCCTTTTGCCATGCTTATTTTGATGATTGTGGGTTGATTTATTTGTAATGATTGTTGAAATTCGGTTTTGATTGTGTCATTCGTTTTTCTCACATAATTTCATGTTCAAATCCAAGATGTTAAACTTTTTATTGAATATCTATGATGAATGAATGATGGGTTGTTGTTTATCTATGCATGTGAATTGTTTGATGATGATTTAACTATCTAATTGCACATGCATGTTCAAACTCTGAATTTAGGGTTTATGTGAGTGAATGGAATTTCTATATATGGGTTAAAGCCTAGTTTTTGTGAGTTGGTTTGATGATTTATTGTGTATATTGTTGGTGTGCATTGTTTGTGATTCTGCACGCAACAGAATCTAGAAACAGGTTAAAGTGCGGGTCCAGTGCAGGTCACTCACCCGCACTTCACCCGCACTCTATCAGGCGGACAAGAAACTACTGTTCTTCATTTTTCTACATGATTGCCTTATGGTTTATCGATAAGAGTGTTCCCTTAACTATTTAAATTTCTTATGCAGATGTCAGAGAGGACTAGACAATCTGCCAAACAAGGGAGTCTAGTTCCCGAGCGACGTATGATGAGGGACCTCAAGTTCCACCACCGTGTGTCAGGCACACCGATTTTGAAGACCTCTTGGAGTATTTTAAGGAGCGGGATATTGTGGTTGAACGAGGCATAGCATTAGAAGAGCTAGCGGACACCCTGATTCCTCAAGTTGTGGAAACGAGGGGATGAGAGACTTTTGTTAGCGCCCCGCCTATGTATTACAGAAGTGTGGTGGAAGAATTCTATACGGGGATGGTACCAGAGGAGTTTCAGTGAACATCGACTATTTTAGTCTGTGGGGTGCAAGTTCGAATGACGATCACGAACATCAATAAGTATTATCGGACCAAGCTCCTAGATGATCAAGAGGCAGTTGGGAGACTATGCAATGGGGTGACTTGGAATAATATGTTTGTCACACAGAATGTAGAGTTCACCAACCAGTTGGTGATCCTACTAATGGATTTCTAGGTAGCCTCTAATTACCGGATGAAGCACACAAACTTGAGATTGGAGCTGGGATTTTGGCATGTCTTCATCTCCCACTCCTTGATCCCTAGGAAACACCAGACGTCAGTTAACTTCAATGCTGCCATAGTCCTTTACTGCATCCTTCAGAATCAATTGGTTGACATTGGCTTTCTGATCAAGAGAGAGATACTCGAACTGGGTGGCGTCAGAGTTGACAAGCAACCACTCATTTTTCCTAACTTGATCACCACATTTTGCAGAGAGGCATGGGTGGATTTCGGGTTTGACTCCTTTGATTGTGGTCTAGGTCCTGTTGGGAGATTCACGTGGAATGATCAATTGAGAGAGTGGGACCCCTCTGGTGTTAGAGTTCGAACTGGGAGGAAGAAAGCCGAGCAGGGAGCAGGTACAAGTAGGCAGGCAGAGGAGATTCCAAACCCCACGGGGACTGAACAGGGCCTTGTGGAGTACATGGAGTATAGTCACATGCCCACACCTCCGCAGGAGACTTCTGAGGAGATCCCTTGGCAGACTTTGCTGGCGGGTTTGAGCGCTCTCAAGACTAAAGTTCTTGAGAACAGACAACAAATTACTGATAGCAGGGTAGAGTCCAGTGGGTGCTATGCTGACATATAGGGGAATCTCACATACATGAGGGAGGTGCTCAATCTCCCAGCTTATCAAAGGAAGAAAAAAAGGCCTGCCACCTCTTCACCACCATCAGGAGGCCTAGTCATTGATCTAGAGCTCTAGGCTGAAATGGAGATATCCAGGAAAGAGCATGAAGAGAGGATTAGAGCAGAGCTTGACCCCAAGGGTAGGGGGTAACTAGTGGAGCAGAGCCAAAGTTGTCAGACGAGGATTGACCATCCATTTCCTTTATGTTTCTTATTAGTATTTCCTTTATGTATTTGAACTTTTAGTTAGTTTTATTTCGGGTTTTTATGGACGATGTGAACCATGTTTTGAATTGCATTTGACATTCGATTTGGTAGAAGTGTTGTGTGTTTTGTGCTAGGTTCTTGATCTTTTGGGAATCATATGACAACATGCTTGGACAATGGACCTATCTTCCATTTAAGGGAGTTTCTACATTTTGATTTTTGTACTTAATTGTTTTTCATATTTGTGGTATGTGATTGGTGCATGTTTTGTTAATATGGTTGAGCATGGTTATGCATATAGTGATTAAAGTTTTGAGCTTATGTTTAGATCCGATTTGGGGGTCGTTATGCCCTCCGTCCGTTGATATTTTGCGTTTTATGAATGTGCTAGTATTTTGAGTCTTGGGTGACGTTCCTCCCCCCCCCCCCCCCCCTCCCCCCACTAGGTCGTGCTTTGTGGTTACCAACAATGGGGACATTGTTGAGTTTTGGTTTGGGGGTGTGGTACGCCTTGTAGAGTCGTCCTTGTGGTCTTTTTATTGTAAAATTTTTCAATTTTACCGCTTGTCCAAATTTCAGATTTTGAGTGAGTTTGGGTGTGATGCCTCTAGCGTGTGCTTTTGGTGAGTTTTTGGTATGTGTTGTGAACTTGTGATGTAGCTTGGTGCTATTTTAGGGATTTGCTTGCACCTCCATGGGTTTATCCCATCCGTTGGTGTTAAGTGGAGGGGACTCAGTGTTTCCATGCCTAATTCTAATAGTGGAGATTTCCGTGAGATCACAAACACAAGTGTTCAAAGTGCGTATTTTGAATGTTGTTATTGTCTATTCTTAAACCCTTATCTCGTCATATATGTCACATCCCATAAGACTTACAGATATATTGTGATTGCATGATGGATACATTCATTCCCTTGGTAGATGAATTGTGGAGGTGATATTAGGCAATGTGTGTGAATTTAACTACCTATGATAGTCTAAACACACTCCGATCCATATTGTGTGCTCCAAAGCCAAACTTGAGGCCAAACACATACTTTTTCACTTGGTACCAATACAACCATATACCATAGCTTAAACACATGCCTACCTTTGTGATTAATCATGTTTGGATGTGTAAATGTGGTGATGAAAGTAGTTAAACTCAAATGGTCAAACCAAGTGTATAAAGGAAAAATGTTTAATATGTGAGCAAATGGCTAAAAATATAAAGGTACCCAAATTTGTACTTATGAGCCATGAATTTTAAAAGAAATGAAATATGGGCAACTCAAAAAGAAAAGAAAAGGAGAAATGCAAAAGATGCTCAAATTAATTGATACTAAGTACTCACAATATGGAGTACAACATTGGAAGCAAAATATGGGTAAAACAAATGCTTAGACACTAGCGTGTGAGTGGTCAATGAAGAAAAAGAGCATTGTACAGTGTGTGTGTCGTATTCTAACATGATTGGTGATTTTGAACTCCAAATTTCCATATTCTTTGTTTCACCTAATTAAACCCCATAACCACGCTATAACCGAATGAGTCTAGTTGGGGAATGTTGGTTGATACACGATCTTTCACCTCCATGGCATTATGAGTCTTTCCTAGGATAGTTCTTTGCTAAAAATGTTGTGCAGAATCCATCTTTGCATAAATTGTTGTGAAGCTTAGGATTTTGTGAGGAAAGAAAGAGAGAATTCATGTGAGCTTTAGTATCAAAGCGAATTATGCTCTAGGTATGGGAGCGAGTAGTCCCTAATGCATGAGTGCCGTAGGTGTGGGATTCGTGTTCGTGTGAGCCTCCCTTTAGTACCTCTAAGTGCTCTAGATCTCACGCATATGTTTTCTTCTCTCTATCACACCTGTATGTATCATATCACTTTTTGGGCTTGTGGCATTTTTGAATTATTGCTTAGGTGTCTAGGATTTATTCAGTTGGTGTCTTACCGTTTTATAGTATATTTGCTAGAGGACGAGTAAAGGTTTGGTTTGTGGGTGTCTGATCGTGCCAAATAAGATGTAGACCCTCATTTCCGTATCCTTTGTCCCGTTTTCGTGCGTTTTGGCGTCTCTAATGGTTGTTATGTGCATAATTGTAGGAAATGATGCAATGATGGGTTTGGAAGCGTGTTGCGGTGATTCCAGCAGAAAAGTGGCAAAAGGAAAGACAAAGGATCATCAGCAGCCTTATAGTGCGGGTCTAGTGCGGGTCAAAACCGCACTCCAACTGCACTTCTACCACAACCGGGACCTGATGCTTGAAGAAGAGTTAAAGTGCGGGTACAGTGCGGGTCAGTCAATCGCACTCCACTCGCACTATTGCCAAATCCAGAGAAGCTATTTTACACCTGACATTAAAGTGCAGGTAAAGTGCAGGTAAAGTGCGGGTCATCCAACCGCACTCCACCCGTACTACTAGCAAATCCAGAGAAGCTGATTTCATACTTGACATTAAAGTGCGGGTCAAGTGCGGGTGATTCAACCGCACTCCACCCACACTCCGATCTGAAACCGAGAAGTGGAAATTACACCTGACGTTAAAGTGCAGGTCATTCAACCGTACTCCACCTGCACTGTAGCACAATCCAGAGAGCCTGATCATTATAATGCGGGTAATTCACCCGCACTCCACGCACGCCAAATCTCATTTTGAAGTTTAAGTGACCTATGTTTGTTTGTAGGATAAATAGAATGTTATAGAATTCGATTTTAGAAGCTTTTACTTAGTTCTTAAGACAACCTAGATCTAGAAACACTCTCACTCACTCTCACATACATTCTCTACTCAACTTCAAGGAAGATAGGAGATTGAAGGAACTTCAAAGAAGGAGATGATCTCCAAGGGTTCTTCCTCTTTCCTTTATCTTGTTTTCCTAGTTGTAATGAGTAGCTAAATCTCCTTTAACGGGTTGATAGAGTAGTTAGTTGAATATTGGGCTTGTACATAAACTTGGTTCTATATGTATATTCATATCTACCTTTCATTGTTCTATTCTTGTTCTTTAATGGTTTTCATTGTTTATTTGTTGAGATACATGATCTTAGCAAGTTCTCCTTGGTTTATGTATGAGTATTACATCTAGATATACATTATGTTTAGTTGTATCTTACTCAAATGAATAGACGGAATGTTATGAACTTTGATTCTTAAACCGCAGTCTCAATCTAACCTCGAACGGGTTTCCGGCGCTATACATCCTAGGTCGGTACTCGTGAGAGGATTAGAAGTTAACACTATACATCCTAGGTTGGCTAATCTGTAATCAGTTGAATCTTTGATAGGTAGATGGGCTTCATTTCCAGAATCTGTATGAACAACCAATACTATACATCCTAGGTCGGTGGTTTACACCGGATTAGTCCCTAATAGGTGGTCCTCACTATACATCCTAGGTTGATAACTTGATAGGGATAAATAACCGACTCTATACATCCTAGGTCGGTTACCTTTGAATAGACGTGCTTATTTACGAGTTTGTTGTATTGCCCGGTATTTACTTTCTGTTAACCACCAAAATTGGCAAAGGACCAAAGAAGAATTTTTCACCCAAATATAGGGAAGAAACACATGCCGAGATACCATCTAAGTCTCTTAGAAAGAAGAATACCGGATCAAATCTAGATACCTACCTCCCCTCTCGAACTAACACCAGTAAAGCCCAGCGATCCCAATAAACCTTAAAATGTTCCAACCCGAAGTTCTACTCAGAATCCTATCACAGAGCTCAATGGGGTACCCTGCTACTGCATCAGATAGGTATCCAGATATTAGATTGACAGGATACCCCGCTACTATTTCAGCAAGGTACCCCACTGCCGCATCAGACAGACATCCAGATACAACGTCAGCTAAAGTATCCCACTTCTACATCCAGTTAAGTACCCCACTTCTACATCCAACCGGGTACCTCGCTGTAAGAACAACCGATATCAGGATACCCCGCTGACCAAGCACCTAACCAAGAAAGCATCAAACTAGAAAAAGGGCGAGGTACATGAGAACCCAGATGAACCTAAATACCTCTTGGGATCCTCTTGCTAGATTACCATAAGAAATACTCACAGAATTATATATCCATATGTTCAGACAGACAGGTCTTGAAGCTCCAAATCTATGGGAATGAAACGCGGTCGTTCATCTCCCGATAAAAAGGTAGACTCCTTCCCGCCACTTAAAAATTCCATTCGAATAAGGAGTCCATTTGTATTAGAATCCTCTCCGAAAGGAATCACTTGATTCGGATAATTAAAGCTCCTGCAAGGTTGTCTCCTAGAAGGAAAGAAATTCCTGTGATAGCCAAACCTTAGACCGAAATTATAAGAGTGCATGGCAAACAACGGGACCTATATGTACGACACTATATTTACTAGAAATGGGATGGAAAAAATTGGCCTCCCTAAACCCTACAGTGGCATTTTTTTTCTACTTATCGACAGACACGAGCACGCCATCTCCATCACCTAACAGAAACATTGAATACTGTTATATATAACCATAGCCTTAATTTCATCAGTTGTATCCATGATTTTATCAATAAAATCATACCTGTTAATCTTTTCTTGTATGATTTTTTAGTTTGGTTTGACAGAATTCTTGTTGGTATCGAACTACATGATACCCCTCTGACCGGGATCTATCCCGATCTTGGTCCTTAAAGTTGTTATTTGGAGATTTACCCCATTGATAATTTTCCATTAACACTTTTGGCGCCATCTGCGGGAAACTACCTTCCCAACATTTATATAAAAACTGTCTTAGTTCTACCCGGCGAAGCAAAAAGATGAGACTGCGATCCTTTTAGGCCTATCCGGCTCTATCAGGACCCTATTCACTCGCTTCCACCGAAAAAGCTCAAAGATGAGGTAGAGGATCCAGGAATTACAATCCGGCACCAATACCTCCTCTTGTCACAGCCGCATGCCCTTTGCCTCGAGATCCGATCGGGCAAGAAATCAATCGGGATATTCTAAAGCAACAAGCTGCTGCCTACGTAGAAGGCATCCGACTCAAAATGATAGCTTAAGGAACCCCCTTTGAAGCAGCCGGGACTACAAGAGACATCAGCCCAAGTATCCGGGTTCCAGTATTTGACTGACTTCGACCATCTCCACCAACCCCGATCTGCTAGGTTAATCTTAGACCTCGACTGGTAAAATCCATGATTAAGATTCCACCGAGGAGAGTCTAACCGCCGGCAAGGCCAATGAGAGAGAAG